>CM021250.1:27102826-27161516 GCA_010577795.1 Isatis tinctoria
AAATAATTTACCAAATTTATTATATTTTTTTTGGTTTATTTGCATACATGTTTTAATTCTTACTGATTTTGGATTCAATATTAATCTTCAGGTTTTTCACGTTACTTCTCTTGTATTTTTGACTACGAAAATATATAGGAGTTTCACAAAAAAGTAGTTTATATAGTTCGAAATTCCTCATACATAAGATTTGTTAAACTACTATGTTTATTCTTTCCCAGAAGTGTAAAAACAATATATAATCAAAATCAAATCTTCCCACACTAATCAAGTGTCCCGCAAATCCAAAGCTCCTCCTTCTAACGTAGTTCAATTTTAAAAAAACGGAAAATCATAAAGAAAAAAATACTAATTCAACAAGAATGTAAAATAATATAAAAGAAACCTGCGCGTAGTGCAGGTCCATCCCTAGTTATTTTATATAATAATCAACACAAGGTGTGAGTTATCATCTTGTTTTAGAATAGTAAAGGACATTTACACTTTTAAATATTTTGTGTTGCCGTAAAACCTTTGACTGTTTTCTTAGATCAAAATCAAAATTATAAATCATAAATCTATAAACATTTGTAAATAATTTTGGAAATTTTTTTGCCTTCTATAGAGTTATGGGAAAGCATCAAAACATCTGGACTTTTCTGTTATAGTTATCAAATCCAGAGCCGGCCCTGAGGGGAAGCTAGTGAAGCATCTGCATGCGGCCGTATAATAATAACTAAATTTTCGGCCACATTTTTACTAAAATGTTATTTAGAAGAGTTGGTCATGTACTCACGTTTGGTGCTAAGAAGTAGTGGGTTCAACCCCTGGTCACTGTATTTTTGTTTTAATCATTAAATTTTCGGCCCCAAATTTTTTTGGGCTTCCGGCCCAATTAATTTCAGGCCCGGCTCTGATCAAATCTTATATAATGAGTTAAACTCTTTCATCATATTGCAATTCCTCCTGTCCCGTGGCTTCTTTATTTTTGGTGTACAAAGAGGACAAAACGACACGGTTAAGTAACGACCGAAAAATTGGTTACGATCTGAATCTCTATTGGGCCTAATTAACTGATCTGATTTGGTATTGGGTTTAATTTAACGGCCGAAATCTTAAGATATCTTCTTAATTCTCTATGTCCTCCACCACTCCACCCACGTTCAACCCTAATAAATCAATGTTATTTTTTTAAGTTTTAATAGTCAATAGACTTTGACCCGTGTTTTTGAAGAGTGAGAATATATTTCTGATAAAATTTTAATTTAATAGAAAGAATTTCTATATATTTAATTTTTAACATGCTTAAGATTTTTTTAAATTTTTGATATTTATTTATTTTGAATAACATATTTATATATTGAAACTTTTAGATGTGTTAACAGTTTTCTATACTATAGATGTATCATATAATTTACTATATTTTAACCCGTTAACGAACAACATTTTTAGTTTGTTTTCGTTTTTTTTTAACTCAAATTTTGCATGTTTGATAATTGAAGGAATTTGCAGGTTTTTAATCCCATTAAAATAAACCCTAGAACAAATTTTAAGCCTAAGATCATGTGTTAATTGAATCTAAGAAGAGATCTCGAAAAATCTGGAGATTATGCAGCGGAAGTATGACAGGGATTCGAGATCAGAAGCACCTCAAGTGCAACGCTTCTACAAAAGTCCACACGCACGCAAATCTAGACGACAGGGATACTAGTGCCTTTTCACAAACAATTCGCCTTGGGATGCTCTGTGTTTCTGTGACCAATGGACCGAACCGACTCGATTTAAATCAAGTCTGGTTTTTGATCCCGAGTGGTGTCGATCGACAGCAATAGTTGTGTCGATCGACACCCTCACAGAAACTCGATATCAAGATATACATTGATCTGATCATTACTCTAATGACCAAACCCAATTTAGTTTATCCAGTTTGCTTAGGTGTGTGACCCTATAGGATCATATGATAATGGTAATGAGTTCATAACTCATAAGTTATAAGCGGCTTCTAGCAAAACATTACAACCGTCTAATATCATATGACTGTCTTATCTCGACGTCACGTCTATACTAGAGCAAATACAAATATGATTTCAGGACATTCCCTTCAATAATTAACCAGAAAATAAAAATCATTACGTAAAAACATCAATCCCAACTCGTCCATCATATTATCAAATAAAGTAAATATTGAGTAATTTATAATATATAAAATTTATTAAACTACAAGTATTTCTATCTAATTCTAAATATAAAATAATGTGTGTACTAAGTTATTTTATTTACATTTAACACTTGATTTAATAATTTAACTATACTTATGAAATATATATATATATTATATTATAAGATTTTCATTTTCGTTTTATAGATGAAAATTTAATTTAATAATTTATTTTAGTATTTTCATAATTAATAATAATTATTTTAATTTTGAAGAAAATGAAAGATATGAAAAAAATATTTATTTTAGATGATGTTATAATCTCAAGCCGTTGAATTGCAACAAATATTAATCTCAACCGATTGACTATATAAACAAATAATATAAATATTGAATAATTTTTAATATTTAATTTTTTATTAAATTGAAAATATGTCAATCTAATATCTAATATTATTAATTTTTATTAAAGTAAAATATTTATTTTGTTAATGAAAATAATGACTATTAATTATAGTTTTCGTTTTATAATATTCATTTTTATAAGTATATATATAATTGTGTTTCAAAAAAAAAAGTATATGTATAATCAAATTTTCAAATAGCGGGTCAAAGAAAATAGAAGCACACATATTCCTTATCATCTGCTATATATTATGTTTATTGCTATATATAATATTTAGGCGTTGGTGTTGCCAAGATTTTTGGTAAATCTTGTCACTGTAAACGATCTGCCTTACATATTAGATGTAGATTTGGTTGCCGAGTTTGGTTTATATTAGATGTTAACCTTTTTTATTAAGTGTATCGAATATTCAAAAGTGATATATGTTAAGATTTCATATATCTTAACAAATAAGAATCGTTTGACTCGCAAAAATAATTTTAACAAAATCTCAATAATTAAGCATAATTAATTAAAGCAATTAAGATTATAAAATCACATTGCCGAAAATACTCTTAATGAAATATCAGAGTATAGTTTATTGTGAATGGCATTTTATGTAATATCTTATAAATCTTAAAGTTATGTCTAATTATGTGCTTCTGTTTTAATAGTATAGATGTGAGTTCATGGTACCATATATCATAGTGAAATGAAAATAGAGTGAGGAGAGTTTATCATTACAAGCCTCCGCCTCAACAACCAAATGCAACCAAAATTTGACATGTGTCAACTTTAAATAAAAAAACAAAATTAATATATAAATTAATTTTTTTGAAAGATTTTATTATTCATTAAGATCCATTAATATTTTCTAATGAGTTTAAATATAATTAATATGATTTAATTAGTGCTACCAGTTAAATTGTTAGAAATAAATTACAAGAAGACAAAAAAATAATTAATTTTAAAACAGATAAACTGATCAAAATTATATTTAAAGTGAAAATAAATATATTAGTAAATGAAAGTTATTATCCACAAATGCAATAAGGAATATATTGTATTTATATATAAGATATAAATTTAATAATAGACAATAACGAAAAACTCTATATAATATATAATTATATAAACTAATTATATATAAGATTAAAATCAATGAATTATTATTATAAACAAGACAAATTCTAATTAAAATCAATAGAAAATATCCATAAGCTATATTTCTTTAAAAAAAGAGTAAAGAAACTTTTTCTTAAAAATAATAGAACCCCATATCGGCAAAAAATAAAAAAAATTAACGACTTCAGTCTGTACCCATCTCTAGAATAATATCTACTTTAATATTTAAGATATAAAATAAACATTTACAGAATAACTAAAAATGAGTAATAAAATAAATTTGTTTCAAAAAGGCAAGCACTTGCAGAGAAGATTAGTCTAAAGCATCAAGAAGTAATTTAAAAAAAAAAATCATGAAATGATACAATGCGATTATTCCAAAGAAAACCCAAAAAATTAAGTTAATTAAAAAATAAACGGATCAGAATTATATTAAAAGTGAAAAAAAAACTTATTAGATAAAAAGTATATTATCCACATAAACAATGAGAAAAAGCAGTTATATAAAAATAAGTAAATGAAAGAAAAAAATTACTAACAACTTAATTTTACTAAACCAAAAATATAAATTTTTAATTAATATTAAGCCTAACAAAATTATAAATTGATCAGTTGAAGACAATTTCTTGAAAATATATTTTAAAACAAGCGAAATGACTGGAATTATATAAAATGTAAAAAGTATGAAAATAAGTAATCACCAAAATAAATAAAATAATGATATTTATTATAACGATAAACGTATAACCAACGGAATACATGTGCGGGGTTAGCAACTCTACTAGTGTATTATAATTGCATTACAATTCTTTTATTTTGTCCATAACTCAACCTAAATCAAGTCTAATGCATGTCACCAATCAAAGCCAACAACTGATACTGATGAGGCAAACGTTTGACAAATATGAAATATCCTACGACAATCCAAACAAAATGTAAGATCTGTTGCACTGAAGTCAAGCAAATTACATTTCCAAAAGAAAAAATATGCCTTTCTCAAGGGCTAAAAACATAAGACAATCCCTTTCTAATTACACTGCAAAATTTTCTTATCTGAAAAATAAATCCTTCTACGTGAGACCTAGGCTAGGAAATAAACAAGAATCACCGAGAACAGAGACCAGATTCACCGGAAGTAGAGCCGCCGTGACCGGAACCGTCGGAAGTTTTCGTTGGAGGAGGGACGAGAGCAAAGCAGAGCTTTCCTTCTTCGGATCGGAAAGACCACACAGGATAGACTTCACCAACTTCAAACTTGTCCGTAGAGACAACTTCGTTCCAACCATCAACAAATACATAAGTCCAGTTTCCATTCATGTTCCGCTTCCTTAGATCAACAACATGCTTTTTGAACCGAGGATCCACCAAAACCACACTTATGCCTTCCTTACGACTCTTGAGTACCGACTGTTCGTATATGATTCTTGTCACCTCCTCCGTGAGAAAGTCCGAACTAACCACTTGGTTCATAGGCATTGAGAGACGTGCTTGGACTCTGTCGAGATCACTCTTATACAGTTTCCTCTCTACTATCAGCTTTGGATCGTGTCCGTTGATCTCTTCTCTCTTCATCACGTCCGCGAGCCACTCCGGGATCGTCGTATCTTGCTCTAAACGACGGATGATTTTGCGTTCCTTGAAGCTTCTTTCTTCTTCTTCTTTGGACAAGTTAACGGGACAAGGTTTCTTGCACGACGGAAGAAGAAGTTCTTGTTCAACTTCCGTGGATCTTGATGATGTACCAACCTCAAAACGGCGAAGGATTTTGCGTTTCGTGAGGTTTCTTTCTTCTTCTTCTTGCACTTCTTTGTAACCCTCGGCGCAAGTAATTGATCTCACACGCGTCGTCCATTGTGTTGCCATCGAAGATGATCGACGACTTCTCTTCTTCCTCGGTACAATCACAGAGATTCCCGCATCTTCTTCGTCAATTTGGGCCTCTGATTTATCGTACTCTGACATGGCGACGGTGACATCCGCCAACAAATTCAGGTTCCACCATCTATCTGGCTGTGATGAAACCCTAGAATTAACAGGTTTCTTCATTGTTGTCGTTGAATTAGGGCGTAACTAGATTCGTAGTGAGAGAGAACGGCGTAGGTTTGTGCGCAAGAAACCGAACAAGAGAGATGAATGAAAGGAGAGAGGCAGAGAGCTTTGAGCGAGAGCGGCAGAGAGAGAATAATTGGGGAGTAAGACCAACTCCATTAGGAGTTCAAACGCTCGCCTCTTAAAAAAACAATTATTTGTTATTAGCGGGTCCCACATATTAAATACTAAACCGTCCCTAGAAATCTCTTCTTTAAGGGGCGTTTTATGAGCGTCTCGCCACGTGGCGATACCTTATTCGTCGGATTTTTTGTTTTTTTTTTGAAAAAACAAAAAAAAAAAATTAGGAACTTTTGGACTGTTCGCTGGTGGAGATGCTCTAATAAGGTAAGAAGAGGAGGATGTGGCGTTTTTTATTGTATGTACAGGAGATATACGACGTCTAACTCTCAGCCTCTCAGGGTTCTTCCCGTTTCAATCATTTGTACAAATTCTTTTTAAATTTCACTTTATTAAAAATCTGGATTTCCTCAAAAAAATCTATCAAATAGGATTTGAGAGAAAATTTACAATTGAAATTTAATAAATATAAATACCAACTTTTGATTTCTTATAACTAGACTTTTCACCTATGCTTTTTTTTAACCTCCTAAATAAAATATTATTAATTTTTAATTACAAATATAAATAAGATTACATTATGATTTGGTTTTCCAATATCATAAGATTTTAATTTATTGTAAATATATTAAAATAATTTCAATTATAATAAAAGAAATTAAGTTTTTTTAATAATATTTAGTTTAATTTTTATAATAATTAGCTCAATTATTATTATATTTTAGTTTTTCTCTTATAATATATGAAATAATGTATAGAATATAGTGAAAATTCATTTTAGATAAATTTATATTTTTCACTTCCACAAAATGTATTTAGTCATACAAAATTTTCATTTTACACTCCGCAGCTAGATGGTAGTTCTTGTAATTTCCATATATATTGTTACCAATCAGAGTGTAAGTGCATTGTTATACCAGCGAGAATTGCTGAGCAGAGAGAGTTGGGTCTCTACATCTACTCCGTCGTCTTTGTTCAACATAAGAAGATAAGGGCAGGATTCTTCTCTGATGGCAAAAACAGAGATGTAAGAAAAATTATCTCCTTTTTCTTATCTTCTGTTTTTGTTTAATGTTTTCGTTTGAATAGAGAAATGAATTCATAGATGCTTTATAGAGTTCCTAGACAATCTGCAGTACGTACTGTTAATTGATTCTCATCAAAATTCTACATTCGCTAGGGTTTGTTGTTCATGGCCACATTCACAATTTGCCATTTGTGAGTTTTGTGCTGATTTTTATGGTTCCCTTGTTCTCGGGGTAACTTGACAAGTCGACAGTTTCATCTCTGGTTTCAACTTCTAAGTGTGTTTTTGATCTTTAGAAAAAGACCGTTTTTTTTAAGGATAAGATTAGTCATTTGCCTCGTGAGTTGCTCTTGAAGATATTGTCGTTACTTCCTACAACATTTATTCTGTTCACAATGGTTTTGTCCAAACGATGGAAACCACTTTGGATGTTGGTACCAAATCTCGAATATCATGATACCAATCTAAGGGCATGTGCAGCAGAGGATCATAAGAGGTTCATTAAATGGGGTTCATAGAAAAAAATAATAAACAAATAGTAGACTCCACCAAAAGCAGTGATAATGTCTCTCTCAGTGTCTCTTTAGTGATACCCTCTCTCTTCGAGTTCACCATGTGGCAACCTGTGGTTGGTCCGAATTTTTTTTTTAATTTTTTCGCTTCTTTAAAAAAACTTCTTTAAAAAAAATATTAAAAATTATTTTTGATGAACCCCTTTTGGAGGTTATTGATGGGGATGGTCTAAATACTGAGTACAACAGATTCTCTCGCTTTGTCCAACACTCTTTGTTTCTCAGTGAGGCTCCAGTTCTCGAAACCTGTTCTTCAGATTAAGTCCAAGATGTGGTGCTTTAGATTTAGAGATATCGGTTAAACTTGCAGTTACACGCTGTTTACGGAAGCTGGACATTGTTTTTTCTTGCAATCAAAGGCTTATCAAACTTCCAGAGAGTCTGTATACTTGTAAAACTCTCGGGTACTTGCATGATTGCATCTTTGTGGTGCGGTTCGTGTTGATGCTCCTGTTCAAGTGTGTCTTCTGTCTCTCACCTATTTGTTTCTTGTTGGTGTGACCTACTCTGGGGACGAATCTGTTCATAGGATTTTGTCTGGTTGTCCTGTCCTTAGATGTTTGGATGTGCAATGAACTAGAGGAAATAATGTCAAGGTTTTCAAAGTTATTGTCCCTTCCTTGTTATGAGTAAAAATATGTAGAGAATCCGAAGAGTTCCAATATATCAATCACGGGACTGTCATAGATGCTCCTTCTTTGTTGTTGCTAATCATTATGGAACACAATGGTGGCTTTTGTTTACTTGAGAATTTACCGGAAGTTGGTAGAGTGAAAGTTGAAGTTGTTAGCAGCAATTGTCAGAAGCTTAAGGGGTCTCTCAGTTACTTGAAACATCTACAGTTATGGTTCTTGGTTCCAACAGTAAGTACACTAAATCTCTTGAAATTGCTTCTTAGATCTGTTATAATAACATCCTGATTTTTAATATATAGTAGTGTATGTGGAGAGGTTTGAGAATTGATTTGTTCATCAATGCCACTTAAGTGCATTTACCTTTTCTGTCATACATCAAAAGAGAATCTAGGATTAAGCGTGCTTAAGTTGGACTAGTCAAATGATATGTGACCTATCAGCGGAAAGTTATTTTCAATACCTTGTAAATGAGGACAAAATACGGAGAACAGTCATATGGTAATTGTAGTGTTAGTAAAGAAGTCTCTTGAGACTTAAAAAATAATGCTCTGGTCGTCGGATAGGATTGGACCCATGGGCCCAAGGGACAACGTAGAGGCCCAGTAGCACAGGTAGCTGGGGTGTTATAGTTCTTATAAGTATATTTGTTTTTTGAAAACCAGATGAAATTCAACATTCACAATGTTGACGAATGCACTGAGGTACATACTTGCTTTTGAAAAAATGTTAGCAGATGATAACTTGTACTATGACTATTCTTTGGAAGAAGAAAATGGTAACAAACGTGTTGGATCTCCTGAATCAGCTGAATTAGAATGTCTTTGACATGTTGGTGAGTTTCTGGTAATTTTCCACAACTCCATAACTCGTTGTTTCTGCTTCCACCACTTTGAATGTGCATAAGTGTTATGTGGAGATAGTTACAATAGAGAGGAACCTGTCATTTCTTAGTAATAGCAAAGATGATGCATTGAAGTGCCGATTGATGAAATGTTGAAGAAATTTGTTAAGTATTGGGATGGGATGAAGCATATCAACAAGATGTTGATTATATCAATTGTGTTTGATTCTACGAAGAAGTTGAAGTTTGTTAATTAAGATCTGTTTGGATAAGCTGTATGGTGAATATACGATTGACTACAAGGCGATATGTGACTCAGTTTTCTATGTTCTGGACTCCATGTTTAAGGGGTATGCTGCTCGTTACAATCCGACAAATGGTGCATCTTTTCTAACTCACTCGCATCATAATTCCACCGACACTAGCCAACAAAATCAATCAACCGATGAGATGGATTTGGTTGATGATTTGGGATATGAGCGAATGAACTTGGCTTACAAAGAGATGGTTGCTGATAAAGTACATGCAGAAGTAAGGAATAAGTTAGAGATATATCTCTCAGACGCTCTTGGGATTCCTAAGTTTATCAGGGGTTCAGAATTTGATATGCTTTCTTGGTAGAGAGTGAAGTGTTTTAAGTATCTAGTCTTGGTAGAAATGGCTAAAGATATACTTTTCATCTGTTGCATCGGAGAATGCTTTTAGCAATAGTGGCCGGATTGTAGATCTTCATAGGTCCTGCCTAACTCATTACATGATTGAGGTCCTCATGTGTTCTGAGAAATGAATGATGCAAGACATCAAGACTGGTGACCCGACAGTGATAATGACAACTGCTCAACTGTTCTCGGAGAATGAGATGTCTGGTAAGCTTGAGAGAGGTAATTTTTAATGAATTTTGACATTCATTATACTTTGTTTAAAACTTTTATTTATTTTTATCCTTATCCTCCTCGGCTCTCATCTTGTTTACAACCTTACTTTTAACACTGATTGTCAGAATTTGGTATCGAGGATAAATATGCTGCTTCTTAAGTATTCTGATAAAAGAAAAGGTAATTAATCTACTATATTTGTTAGTGTTCAACTAGTTTTTCTCTAATTTGATGTTGATACAATGTTAATACTAGTTTTCTGTCCTTTGATGATTGATATGTTTATATTAGTCTTGTGGTGTAGGTTGTTTGTAAGGCATGAACTGTGGAAGTTGAGGATGTAGTCAAGGTTAGTGAAACTTTTATGTCTTTACTTGTATAAGTTTTTCTTCCTTTACTTTCTGAATAATTGAATATATTATTTGCCTTCACAGGGACATGTAGTAGCACTGGTCTTTTTTTCTGCGTGGATGCTTCTTCATTGTCGATTTGAACTACTAAAGTTTGTATCACCGTTTAGCTGCTAAGCTTATGTGAAGTTGTTCAAACTAATATTATATTTTTTGGGGTTTTTAAATTTTGTATAGATGGTTAATTTGTTAAACTTTTGTTATGGTTTTATTCTATGCCTTTTAATTTATCATTTCAGTTTGATTACTTCTTATTATGCTTACTTGGTCGGTTTTTCTGGTTTTTATCGGTTTATTTGACTACTTTGGTTACCAAAATATATTCGAAAGAATCATAACCCGAAAATATTTCGGTATTAATCGGATTTTATGTTGAAGTACAAAACCGATCCAAACACGATCAGTTATGAACCGAACCGATCCGATTTTCTGTAAACATATCGATTGGGATCATTTTGCATAGACCGATATACCTGAATCTGGTTGGACCCAACCCAAACCCGAAATTCGAATGGGTACCCGATTGCCCAATACTAGATTCCGCCGTCGACAACAAAAAGACAACACTAATTTACAATTAGGATTTGCAAATTAAAGAATCTTTTTATCTGGATTTTTAATGATTTTACATGTACATCAAATTTTAGTGTTGAACTTCTAATTTTGTCGGTATAATCAAATGAATAACATGGTTTAGATTTTTCAAGGTAAATTTAAATATATGTATAATAAAAATGTTAGTTTATTAAATGATCCATTGTTAAAACATATAAAACTATTTAAAATGTTTAAAATTAAAATTATTGAAAAACTACTCTCCGAATAATCATGGAGGTTTTTTTTCAATATTTTGTTAACTCGCCTAGTGAAATTCCAAACAAAACTTTCAGCTAAAATCAAACCGAGTTACAACCAAATAAATTCTTGTAAAATCGGAAACAGAAAACACAAATACTGAATAAACCGAAATACTGAACCTTAAACTGGTACATATTTATAGACAATCTATTACTATAATTAAAAGGTAAGAGTTTCATCTTCAATGTCTTCTTCTAGTCTCGGGATTATTAACAGAAAGAATTTTCGAACCGAACCGAGCCGGTTTTAAAAGTTTCGGTTCGGTTTTATTTAAGGTAAGTGAACCGATCGACAGATTTAATAATAGTATTCGGTTATCAGTTCAGTTTGGTTCGGTTAGACATAACCGAACGGTTAACCGAAATTAAATTAAAAAACTAAAAACCCTAAATGTTTTGACAAAAAAAAACCTAAATCTATTATGGCCGCCGCCTCCTTTCATTCTTTCATTCTTGCAATCTCTTCTTTCTTCCTTCCCTTTCTTTGAGTCCTCTTCATTCTGCTTCTTCGAATCGATTACCAGCTTTGAGTCTTCTTCTTTAAGTTTTCTTTCTTCTTTCTTCTTTGAGTCTCGTCTTTCACTTTCTCTTTTGGTATCACTTCTTTACCCATTTTCTTGGTAAACAATCTCGTTATTATTGCTCTTTCATATGAGATTTGAAATCAATTTACAGAAACAAATCTCGTTCTTTCCTTCTATGGGTTGTTTCTTTTTTCTTTCTTTGGATTTAGTCTCCAAAATCAAATCCCAAATTTTATTTTTTCCTTCTTTGAATTTAATCTCCAAAATCAAATCCCAATCCCTGAGTCAATCACGGTACCCAAAAACCATATCCTTCTTTAATTCGATTCAACTCGATTCTGTTTCTTCTTTTTCAGTTTTTTTTTTGTTAAGAAATATCAATACCCAAACCGAATAATCGAATTTTCAACTTTAAAACCAAAATTTCGGTTAGTTTCGGTAAAAATTAAATAACCGAATAAACCGATATCCGAACCGTAATTAATTTCGGTTATTCGGTGAAAATTTTGAGAACCGAAATAACCGTAAAACCAACAAAACCGACCCGACCCGACCCGGAAAACCGAAATCGCAGGCCTTTGACTTCTTCTCTTCTCCTCCTTCGAAACAGCTTCTCCTTCTCAGCAAATACAATACTTACAAAACCCTATTTCGCCATCTCCATCAAAGCCATGGAAGCTCGACAAGATCTCCCAACAACCAATCTAGATTACCCAAAACCCATTTCCGCTCCGCCGCCGCCGATCTCGAAAGACATTGAACTCAAAAGAGCCATGGAAGCTTCTTCGAAATCAAGTCTCTTCACTCTTGCAAGAACCGATGTCCTATACGAAGACGAATGGCTCATGGCAGTGAATAAACCAAAAGGTGTCTACTGCGAATCTGTTCTTTCCTCTGCTCCTAAGGTTCTGGATGGTAAGCCAATCACTAATATCCAAAATCTTGATTCGAAACAATGTTCCACAATTGATCTTTGTTTTGTTTTTCTCAGATTCCTCGAATGAGTTCCATCTCGCGAATAGATTAGACCGTGACACAAGCGGCGTGATGCTCATAACAAAGTCTCACAAAGTCGCTGCTAAGCTCGTTAAAGCGTTCACAGAACACAAGATTCGCAAATCCTACATTGCTCTCTCCATCGGACCATTACCAAACTGGAGCAAGATCACGATCAGATCAGGTCATGGACGGTCCAAACACGGAGCGTGGCGAGTTTACGCTGCCGTGGACGTTGGCAGAGTCTTGCCGGGAGGATCGTACGTTAGAGATATGGAGACAACGTTTGAAGTTGTGTCCGTAAACGGTGAAAAAACCGAACCGTCGGAAGTGGCAAGTGTGGTTGTTGTCGAGGGGGAACCGGAACTGAGTTGTGCTGGAGATGATGATGTTGTTGTCGTTAGAGCGTTCCCAAGAAGTGGGAGGACGCATCAGATTAGGTTGCATTGTCAGTATCTTGGGGTTCCGATTAGAGGAGATGTGAAGTATCATGGGATGTATGAGTGGAGAGGAAGAACATTCGAAGGTCATGAGCTTCATGCTGAGAGTTTGTCTTTGGATCATCCGGTTACGGGTGAACCGGTTGTTATCCGAGCTCCTCTTCCGTCTTGGGCCATTGGAGATGGAAAATGTAATGGACACAGATGATTGCTCGAGGAGCAAGACCACATAATTTAAAGAATCAGTTTCTTCAAATGTGGAAGATGGAAGATTGTTTTCTTGAAATTTACTAACAGTTTTTGTAGCTCAATACGAGAACATATTTAGCAAGAAGGCACCACACTGAATACAATCCTTTTGTTTTCTCTCGTTTTCTTGTTCTTGCTTTTTATAACAATACAATGTGAATCTGTGATGGCTTTTTTTGCGTTACGGTGCAGTGACAAGTAGTGTTAATAAAAACCTTTTTTTCTCTGTTCACAGTGTAGGTGAATAAAACTGAAGAGTCTCAGCTAACTAAAATTGGTGAAACTGAATCGACATGAACCATTGCAGAACGAGTTCTAGCAGTACAGTATTACTTTGCATCAACTTGTCAGCCTTGAGGTTCTTATCTCTTGGAATAGGTTTGATGGTGAACTTGTCAAAAAAAACACCTTCGACCTCCAAGTCTATCGAGAAAATAGGTCATCCTGCAGGATCACGTTATCTTCACCAATTTTGAACAATCTGTCGCAAAGATCACTAGTGGAGAGTATGTATACATTACATGGCCCAAATAAACGCTTCAAATTGTGCATGAACACGCCTAAAATTCTTAGATACCATCATCATAAGCACTTCAAATTACGCATGGAAGTTTTGTTGTTGTACATAGAAATATATACACTATACACTATACATATACCATTTAATTTTAAAAATAATTACTCAACTACCATGGAACTTAGATAATATTAATAGAATATTATAACATCTTTCAAAAATTACTCAAATCTTGTTACACCCCTAGATAAATACCATTGATTAGTTTATTGAGATTATTTTTAATTAAAAAATTCATGTCACCTTCAATAATTCACGTTAGTTTTTGTGCTAAAAAAAAGCAATTCTAAAACACATAAACATTTGAGTTTCCCGTCAAAGAAAAAATACCACAAAACCTGTTTCGACATTCATTGCTTTCGACATTCTCTTGTTTTTGGACATTGTTTCTTCGAAATCATCTTCTCCCAAGACTCTTTGATGAAACCGTCATCCCGCACTCTGTATCTTCGCTGATATCGTCATCTTCGCACGTCTTCCCCCTCCCCCCCGGAAATCGTCTTCGTCTGTCTTCGCCGAAATTTTCTTCCCTCGAAATCATAACTCAGCCGCAATATAAACATAACTCAACAGTATTAATTATTTAACTCAGACAAACCTCAAACATATCCTAAAATCGAAAATATAATTATAAGACTTATAAAATTATAATTAAGCTCATTTTATTAATATCAAATGAATATAAATCAACTGAATGTGTATACTTTCTTCAATTTACAAGTTGAGACTCTAACTTAATCTTGAAATATATTTTGTCTTACAAGTACTTCAAACGTTACCTATAGATATAAGGTGAGACTAAAAAAGGTAACAATATATAAAATGTGTTTTCAATTGGATGTGTATACTTTGTTTCAGTTGAGACTCTAAATCATATAGTTCATAAATACTATGCATTAAACCGTAAACCCTAAGATATATGTTGTCTTACAAATACTTCAAACTTTACCTACAATGTGATATAAGTTAAGAGCCAAAATCATATACATTGTGTTTTCTAATTGAATGTGTATAATTTGTTTCCGTTGAGACTCTAAATTATATATTTTCTAATTGTAATACATTAAATCCTAAACTCTGATCCCTAAATCCTATAAGTCAGCCGTGAAGTTCCTATAACTCAACAGTCAAGTGAAATGTATATTGCGACCTTTCGTATTTTGGGTGGGAAAATTTAGTCAGTCACATCCAGAATTTTGACTCGTGATGTTCGTCGTCTTATCTATCTATATACTAGGTGTGTAAATATGTTTAATCTCGAGATGTTTACAAGGTTGAGATGTTTACAATCTCGAGACGTGTAACGAATTAACCTCAACTTAATTTTCTCAAAGTAATTCCACCCAATGAAATTAGAATCAAAAATTTCCCAGTTAATTAAACCCACCCAAGAAACGATTAGAATTAAAATCGAAAGCCCGAATCGTATTGTACAAATCGCAAAATTGAAAGAAGGGTTAAGAAAGAAGGATCGATGCACTCATATCCCTTTTTTTCATAGAAGAATAAGCAGAAAAGAAACTGAAAATATCTATGGGATTTATGTTGATATGTTTAATCTCGAGACGTTTACAATTCCAAGACGTGTATTTTGTTCAAACAAAAACCATAACTCTGCCATAACGTAATCAGATAACTCAGCCATCTCATTTACATAACTCAGCCGTATCCTAATCAAATAACTCAGCCCTCTCATTTACATAACTTATACGTATCGTAATCAAATAACTCAGCCATCTCATCTACTTAACTCAGCTGTATCGTTTAAAGGATAACTCAACCGTATTAATTTATCTCGCGATGTTTGGTGTACTCGGCATGTGAACATATCTAATCTCGAGACGTTTATAAAGCTTTATTCGACAACATGTAGCTCATCTGAATCTGATGGCTCGACTCCTTCAATCTGTAATCATCGAGTTCTAACTTCGCAAGTTCGTCTAGTGTTTTTTTCTCATCTATATGCACAACTCTATACCATCTACCACCGGGGTTGAATACACATTTGTTTCTCTTAACCCAGTTACCAGAAACAACAATTACAGGATCTATGAGATCTTTGATGAATGAAAATAGTGAAAAAGGTAGATGAAGAAGAATAAGAAGAATGATGTAGATGAAGAACCCTAATTCGACTCTTGATACATTAAAAGTGACATGGCAAATAAGAGCTGATGACATGAAAAAGCAGAGCTGATGACATGGAATATCATAAATTCAGCCGCCAAACGAACATATAACTCAGCCAAAACAAGTCAACTATCGAGTACAATCTAAGTCTGCCACAACGGGAATAGTATTTCAGTAATTAATATTTTGTTAGTAAATCAGCTGTAATTATTCTTGAAAATTTTAAGTCAGCTGTATAGTCAAATAAATTAGCGGTCAAATGAATGGTATTCTAGTAATTAAATATTTTCCTAATAAGTCAGTCGTATCCAAGCTGGGTTAACACTAAACTCAGCCTGATTATGGTTTATTTACATAACATTGCCGTAACTACCTAACATAAGCATAACTCAGGTGTGGCACATTATGACTGAGTTCATTAATACACGTCAGCGATTTCCTACGTGGCGCCGTTTTTTGCTTAGATGACATTGACATTCTTGTAATTACGTTTTTTTGTTACAACGTAACAGAATGATACACTGGGTATTAAAAAAATGTCAGTAATAAAAAGACGTTATGTTTGGTTCTAGTAAAAAATAACTAATTTCCGGGTTAGTTGAGTTTTTTTCCCTTAATTTTGTAGCATTTTTATGAAATATCATTTACTGAGCAATAGTAGTGAAAATCTCATTCATTTATGGCTTGTATCTTTTTTTTATTCAGATAATAATCTAATCACCAAATACCTTAGAGGATATTGAACAATCAGGTTTTCACATGTCGAATTATTGGATTCTGGAAGAGTGATTTCGTTGGATTTTACAATTACAAGACAGATATATAGATCTCCAAGGTCTTGAAGGGAGCCACAAGGGAATATCACTCTCCATATCAATATGGCATTCATGTGTCAAAAAATATGTCGTCGATATTGAAACTATTTCAATACTGATTCACAAGAGTTAGTCAAAATTGTTTCATCTTCAAAAGAATGGCTAACTTTCCCGATAACTTGAAGCTTTATGGATACCTCCTAAAATATTTAAAGTGGTTATTGAACCAAAATATAAAACCATGTGTAAATTAAGAATATAGTTTAATTAAAGTATAATTGAACAAAAATAAACTTTCATGGTTTGTGTTTAATGGGAACCATATAACAAAAAATCATATTCTCAGTATAATGTAAGATCAAAAATATGAATGACATTAACTTTTATATGCACAAAGATTGCATTTATAGTTTACAGACAAAAAAAAAAGTTATTATGGCCCTGTTCGGCAAATGACCGCTGCGGCAGCGATCGACAACGAGAAAATAACACTGATGAGAGAGAACATACAGTCGTTAGCGGTTAAAATCCATTCCTGTTTTGGGAAAGTGGTGAGGCTGTCAATTCCGGCGACTCGAAATGCTTCGTTTTCGGTGACATAAACAATTGCTGCGATTAAATCCAGAGGAGATCAATTCATTTATCTGTTATAAATGGTGATCGCTGCCGCTGTGACCAGCGACTCTACCCGGAACAGGGCCTATATATCTAGTCTTAGTTATCCTATTGTATATGTATGAGAATGATGATATGGTTTATCGGTAAGTGAATTTTGTCAAGCACTTCTCCCTGTCATATGTTGGCTAATTTCTCTGTTTAGACAAGACATACAGCATGTGTTGACAATCTGTGGTGATTGTAGTATTATGGTCACCACACTCAACACAAAACTACAGAAAAGAAAACATGATTAGCTTATGTTTAGATCAGGAATGGTTTTGTACTTTGATCGATTTGATTTGTTGATTTGCAAGGAACAAGAACATAGCAAGATAAACGAAATGAACACAGGAATGGTTTACCCTGACTTCACCATTGCGGCGATGTGTCAGGGGAGAGAACATTCAGTAGATTCTCTGAATGGTACAAGAGCAAGATCAATCTTCTTTACACTCGTAAGTAAGCTAATCAACAAGCTACTAAACGAAGAAGATAATACTAGATACGTTTAAAGTTATACTGTTGAATATTAACTTTATAGAAAATTTTCAATTTCCACAATAAATTCAATCATATTTACAAATTTTAAATTTGAGAAGTTAATTATAATTATTAGTATATCATATAACGATTAAACTAAATGCAAACATTCTAAATATGGTCTACTAATTTTTTATATCACATCATATTTCTTTCTCAGAAGTTCTAAAGAAACTCTTATTATTATAGAATCAGATGCACACACACACACGACCAGAAGTAAGAATGACTCTCTTTATTAAGGAAAACTCTCTCAAAAACCTTAACCTCACAAACTCTTTCTGATAAGTTCTGTCACATAACTTGACAGCTCCTTATATATAAAATCTCAAAACATTATTTCCTTTTTTCTAATAGATTAGATAACTCCTAACCTATACTTAGATAACTCTTACAGAATATTTAGATAACTCCTAAACATTCTTTTCCTTGAATCTCAAGTCTTAGTTCAAGCTTATCCCAACATTGTCCCCCTTAAGCTTGAACTCAACTTTCTGCACATCTTGTACTCCAATGAAGTCTCTAATTTCTCTGAACTTAACTCTTCCAAGAGCTTTTGTTAGGATATCTGCCTTCTGCTCTGTGCCTGGAACATGTTCAACATCAACCTGCTCATTCTCTACGCATTCTCGGATAAAATGGTATCTCCTGTGGATGTGCTTGCTACGGCCATGAAATACAGGGTTTTTAGTGAGTGCTATCGCTGACTTGTTATCCACACGTATTGATACTCTTGTGCACTCACGATCAATTATTCAGCGAAGAGTTCTTGTAACCAAATGGCCTGCTTTGCCGCCTCTGTCGCAGCCATGAACTCGGCTTCACATGATGATAGTGCCACCGTCTCTTGCTTCTGAGAACACCAGGTGATAGGACAGTCTCCAAAGTAGAATATGTGGCCTGTTGTGCTCTTTCCATCGTCCGCATCAACGTTATGACTACTATCACTGTACCCTATCAGTCTTGTACTGGTGCCGTGGCCAAACACAAGACCATAGGAGAGAGTACCTTGAAGATATCTCAGTATCTGCTTCAGAGCTGCTCCGTGAGAAGTTGTGGGTTCTTGCATGTAACGACTGAGTACTCCCACAGAGTAACTTAGATCCGGCTGTGTATGAATCAGATACCGCAAACATCCAATGCTTCTTCTGTAATTGGTTGCGTCAATGCATTCTTCTTTCATATCTTTGGACAATTGTATGTTCTGATCCATAGGTACTTGGGTTGCGTTACACTCCATCATCCCAGCTTCTTCAAGGATCTTCTTTGCATATTTTTCTTGCTTCAGAGTTATACCACCTTCGTACTGATTAACCTCAATACCGAGATAGTATGTAAGTTTCCCAAGGTCACTCATCTCAAATTTGCTCGCCATTTCCAATTTGAACGTGTCGATCACGTCCATGTTCGATCCTGTAATCAAAAGATCATCCACATATACAGCAACAATCAGAAGATCTCCTCTTTTTTCCCTTCTGAACAGAGACGGTTATTTAGATCATTTGCTAAACTTTAGATCCTTGAGTATCGCATTTAGCTTCTCATTCCAAGCTCTAGGTGCTTGTTTGAGTCCATGCCTTGTTTAACTTGTACACCTTGTCTTCTCTTCCCTCAACCACGAATCCCTGTGGCTTTTTCACAAACACTTCTTCCTTCAAATCACCATGTAGGAAGGCGGTTTTTACATCAAGGTGGTGTACTTCCCACTTCTTCGAGGCTGCTAGAGCAAGGATGAATCGGATGGTTTCAAAACGAGCTACTGGCGCGAAGACTTCCTCGTAATCAATCCCATGTCTCTGTACATAGCCTTTAGCAACTAATCTTGCTTTGTGTTTTATTATGCTTCTGTCAGGATTACGTTTCGTCTTAAATACCCACTTTAACCCGATTGCCTTGGCTCCCACTGGTAAATCACAAAGATCCCACGTTCTGTTCTTGACAATTGAACTTATCTCATCTTCACATGCCTTTATCCAGTGTTCTGACTCCTTAGCCTCATTAAAATCCCATGGCTCCTCATCTACAATAAGAAGTAGACGTTCTCCTTCAGCCTCAGCAAGACAGACATAATCACTGAGGTACTCCGGTCTGCGTCGTATTCTGGTGGAATGTCGCAGCGAGAACGTCATGGGAGCTATTCGGATTAAACATCTTCCTCTTCTTCATCTTACGAATCAGAGTTATTCGGCTCAGGGGCACTAACATTCTCCGTTTCTTCCTCTTCGTCTTCTGCTGACTTGTCCGTGATGCCATTACGAACAGAATCTCCGAGATGAACCACAAACTCACCAGAGTTATTCTGAGATATGTTCTCAGAATTCTACCACTTCCAAGCTTTGCCTTCGTCAAAGATTACATCTCTACTGACAATGATCTTTTGACTCACCGGATCAAATAGGCGATAAGCTTTGGATCCTGGTTCTGTCCCGAGGTGCACTAGCATACGTGTTCGATCATCCAATTTCTTCCTTCCCACGAGTTCTGTTTTTGCGTAGCCAATACACCCAAAAATACGAAGATGCTCGATGTTTGGTTTGTTGCCTTTGTACATCTCATATGGTGTCAAATTCCTTTCTAACGACCTGGTGGAGATTCTGTTGATGAGGTAAGTAGCATGTCTTACTGCTTCACCCCACAGAGTATTTGGCAAACCATTGTGTTTTAACATGCTTCTTGTCATCTCAAGGAGTGTTCTGTTTCTTCTCTCAACCACGCCATTTTGTTGTGGAGAGTATGGCGCTGTCAGGTGCCTATTAATTCCAGCTTCTTCGCAGAACAATCGAAACTCTAGAGATGTAAATTCCCCTCCTCTGTCCGTACGAAACGTTCCAATCGCAACTTTAGTTTCTTTCTCCACGATGGCTTTGAGACATTTGAATTTTTCGAACGCTTCACTTTTTTTCTCGCAGAAGGATGGTCCACATGTATCGAGTATAGTCGTCAATCACAACAAAAACATATCGCTTATGAGCAGGTGTTGGTGGTGAGATTGGTCCACAGAGATCTCCATGTACCAGCTCAAGAACTCGAGAGGCTCTGTACGGGGTTGCTTTAGGAAACGTTATACGCGTTTGTTTACCAAGTAAGCAAGACTTATAGATTTCCTTTTGTACAGATATCTTAGGTATACCTTGTACGAGTTCTTTGTTAATCATCAGCTTCATGGTCTCCACGTTGACATGTCCCAGTCGTGCGTGCCATTTAGCTGATTCCCCAATCTCTACCATCTGCAGGCACTTGACTGTATCAACCTCCATGATCACCTTGTACAGTCGGTTTGCAGAGCGAGTGGTTGTTACAAGTAACTTTCCACTGCTGTCAAGCAGTTTCAGAATCGCACCCTTCATATTGACCTCGCAACCTACTTCCGTTGCTTGGCCGAGACTAATAATGTTACTTTTTAACTCAGGGATAAAGTACACATTATCAAGGGTCTTTTTCATTCCATGTTCAAATACAAAGCAGATTGACCTTTTCCTTTGATATCAACCTCGAGTCATCACCAAATCTAACTTTGCCAGAGATTTTCACATCAATATCTCTGAAAAACGATCTATTACCACTCATATGGTTACTCGCGTCGTTATCTAAATACCATATATTGTTAGTATCTAGATGCGTCTCAAATAGCGTTGGTTTTACTTTCTCCTCATTAAGAAAGATCACTTCGTGCATCAACAGCTAGTCGGCCTCCTGAGTAGTGTTTATTGTTTCCTTCTCCTCCATAGCTTCTTGAAGTTTCAATAGTCTATCAGGGCAGTCAGATGCATAGTGACCTTGCTTGTCACAACGAAAACATGTAATATGAGAGAAGTCATTGTCTCGATTCTCTCGTCCTCGTCCGCGACCTCTTCCTCTCTCGGAGTAACGGCCACCGTGGCCTCTTCCCCTGGAGTTACCATAGAAACTTTGGGAGTCCATGTTTGTGTACATGAGCTTAGTTTGACTGTCCTGGAGCTCTTCCTCCTCTTCGTTAATTCTTTCCTCATAGGTTTTTAGCCTACCAACTATGTCCTCAAAGCTGGTTGTTTTCAGATCAAGGACTTGCTCCAGAGCCGCAACAATATGAATGAACCGCCGGCGAGGTAAGCTTTTCAAGAATTTTTTCACGAGTTTCTGTTCGTCAATGATTTCTCCAAGTGAAGCTGACTTGGATGTGATTTCTGAAAGCTTCCCCACAAACACATCGATTGTATCTTCATCTTTCATCTTCAGGCGGTCAAACTCAGACATCAACGTCTGCAACCGAGCCTCTTTGACTCGACCAGCTCCAACATGTCTAGCCTGTATAGCGTCCCATACAGCTTTTGAGGATTGGAGATCACCTAATTGTAGTGTCAAAGCTTCTGGGATTGACTGAAACAATAGGGCGATCACTAAGTTATTCTTGTCTTCGTGAGGGGTACCTGGATCAATTGTTTCCCACACTTTGTTCACCTTGAGACCAATGCGCATGCGCAAAGCCCAGACTGTGTAGTTTGAACTTGTAAGCATAGGAAACTTAGTTGAGGATGTCTCCCCTGTTTTGGCTTTGAACTCAACCATCTCGGATTCTGAATCTCCCATAGCACCACGATCGTAGATGCTCTGATACCAAATATAGAATCAGATGCACACACACACACACACGACCAGAAGTAAGAATGACTCTCTTTATTAAGGAAAACTCTCTCAAAAACCTTAACCTCACAAACTCTTTCAGATAAGTTCTGTCACATAACTTGGCAGCTCCTTATATATAAAATCTCAAAACATTATTTCCTTTTTTCTAATAGATTAGATAACTCCTAACCTATACTTAGATAACTATTACAGAATATTTAGATAACTCCTAAACATTCTTTTCCTTGAACCTCAAGTCTTAGTTCAAGCTTATCCAACAATTATTACTAGGTTTTTCACCCACGCTACGCGTGGGGATTTTATAATATTTTTTATATAAGAAACATTAATAATATTTGTTGAAATATTATTTTTATATTCATAATAGCATAAAATAATATATTTAATCACTAAATTTACATATTATCGATAAATCAGCTATTTATATAATTTTTTTATTTAACATATTTGTCACTTGAATTATTTTTGATAAACAACTTATAGTTTGTTTTTTGTAAATTTAACAATACTCTAATTTATATTTATTAATTATATATTTTACATCAGATATTTGTCAATAATTTATTTATAATAAACAAATTATATCTTTTGTATATTTAAGAATATTTTAATTTATATTTACTAATTATGTATTTTACATCATATAAACTATTTTTATGTTCTAGAGGTTTGAAAAATGAATTCTAACGTTTTTCTCTAGCGTCAATAGTTTTTGTGAATAATTCATTATCTTATATTATAAGTTATTTTTCTACGTATATATTTCATTTTATAAATAATTGGATATTAGATTCGAATCACACATGTTAACCTTTCAAATCTATTTAGAAGTACACAAGTGTCATTTTAAAAATAATTTTTTTCTAATTATATATTTCTTAAAAAACTACCAAAAGAAATATAGTTTTATATGTACATCAAAATCTATATAATTCTCAATATTTAACTAATTTTATAGCCTAAAAGTTTTTCAATAAAATTTTAAAATATTTTTACAAAACCGAAATATGTTTTTTTTGAAATAGAATAATGCAATTTAATATTTTAGATTTTTAGAATTTCTGATGTTTAGATAAGTGATATTTAAATTTTGCTATGGAATATTAATTTTAGAGAAATTTTAAATTTACAGAATAAATTCAATCATGTAGGCAAACTAAATACAGACACTCTAGAACATGGTCTACTAATTTATTTTATATCACATCATATTTGTATCTCATAAGCACTAAAGGATTTTTTTTTCTTCAAAAAATCGATCAAATCGCTTAATAAATATCATAATCTTATGTATTATTTATTTGGTTGAGTAGCTCTAAAGTATAATATTAAAATTATCATTAGTTTACTCTATTCAACTTATAATATTCGTCATTACGTTTGTCTGTTTCACAGTTAATTATAATATTGCATAATCTATTATATAAAAATTATTAAAAATTAATAAAAGCATTTAAAATACATATTTTTAATATAATCTCATATCCATTATATTCAAATACTAAAAAGTTAAAATATATGAATAAATTAAAACTCTAAAAATATACAAAAATATAATTAACTTAAGATGATAATTTGGAATGTTTAATTAATTATTTCAAAGATAATATAAACAATTTTAAAACTATATAATGACAATTATATTAGTATTATATTTAATTGGCTAATTTAATCAGCTTAAAAGGTATATATTTTCAATCTTATTAGTATAACCAAAAAATAATCATCTTCAGAAAGCTATTATTATTATGTTTGATCTATATTTTTTTGTCACCAATATTTATTTTAAGTTATATATAGTGAATTATATAATTGATAATTATATTAAATTATCAAATATTCGTAATATAATATTAGGTTAACTTTTTATTAATAAAAATTTATAGATATGTTTCTTACTTTATCTATTTGTTTTTAATATTCTTATATATAGTCTTTTATTAAATTTATTATAAGTTTTTTTTGTCACCATTGTAGATTATATATAGTTAATTATGAAAATGAGATAATTATTTTAAATTAAAATGTTTCCTAATATAATATTAAGTTGATTTTTTTTATTTAATAGAACTTTATAGATAATTTCCTTATCTTATATTTTTAATTATGAAGTTTCTTAATCTAATATCAAGTTGACTTTTTGTTTAATATAAATTTATAGATAATTTCCTTATCTTGTGTATTTTTTTATTAACAATACAATTAAAAATTTCTTAAACTTTAAATGTTGATGTGGAATGATACTATTGGTTGTTTTATAATTTCAATCCTATGTGGACACTCTTAGAGCACTATAGCTTCAACTTTTATATATTAATATATTATTTTTTAAATCCATCAAATGTCTTAATAATTTCATAAACTCAGTATGTTCTTTTTTTGGTTAAGTGGTTCTAATTATAAATGAAGAAACGAAAACTAAATCAGTTTTAGAAGCATTTGAAAAGCAAGTGAAGTGAGTGAAAAAATTTTTTAATTAGTTTCACCATTAATTACAATACTTCATAATCTATTATATAACAATTTATTAAATAATAATCAAAATGATTAATATATATATATATATATATATATATATGTATTCTTAACATAATCTCATATCCATTACATTTAAATGCTAAAAGATTAAATAATGTATATGATATTTAGGTTTAAATTATAAAAACAAAAATGAATTGAAACTCTAAAAGTATAAAATTAATATTATTTTTTTTTTGATGAAATGTTAAATTGATTGAAAAGGCATGGAGAAAAGTTATTTACATTTCAAAACTGAAGAATAAGAAGAACGAAAGAAATGAGAAGAATGAAAAAATAATGAAGGATCACGAGACACCACTAGGAGGGTGAGCAACGAACCATCTCTGGAGTAACCCCTGATATTTGGGTTTAGCGTAATCCTTCGTGGACATTATCCGGGCACGGATAGATTTGTCGATGATTTTCGCCAACTGAGTAACAGACCGACATACTTGTGTGTGCCTTCGTGCATTGCGCTCCCGCCAGATATAGTAGATGACTGTTTGAAAAACAAGTCGCAAGAGTATGAAAGTGAGTCGATCATATCGATGAAAAGAAAGCCGGGACAGGGTAGCCTCCCAATCTGGATCTGGCTGAATCCAAAATAGGTCCCCTAGCACGGCAATCCAAAGCGTAAATGTATATGGGCAGGCAAAAAACAGGTGATCCCGCGTCTCATCCAGCTCACCACAGAATAGACAATGCTGTACCAGCCCCCACTGCCTAGTCCGACTGCCAGTAGCAAGACGATCCCGAACTGCCAGCCAAGTAATGAAAGCAAACCATGGGACCCCATTCGAGAACCAAACTACATCTTTCCAGTCAACACCCTCTTTGCGATCACGCAGCTGTTCCCATGTGCGATACGAGGAAAAATCAGTGCGGAAATCGTCAAGAGCATGCTTCCAAAGAGCTACATCATCCCCATATTCAGGCAGCGGCATTTGAATATTCGCGATCTGCTGTAACAGACCACGGAGTTCCCCATCTCGACATCGCCTAAGACACGAAGCAGAAAGAGATATAGCTTCAGCAACTGTTGCCTCTCTCCTTATACCCAGTCTTTGCGGCCCCAAACCACCAACAACATCAGTGAGACGCCCTAGTGGATGCCAAAGCTCAGACCAAAAGGAGATAGTGCCATTATGGACTTCCAGACGGAGAAACTGTGAAGCGAGAGGACGCAACTTCAGAAGCTTCCTCCAGATCCAAGAACCTGCATTCATTTCCTTAACATCCCAGAATGTGTTGAACTTAAGTAGATATTGTTTTACCCATGCAATCCAGAGAGAACCTGAAGTAGCAAAGAGCTTCCAAATCAGATGCAATATAAAATTAATATTTCCGAGATATAGATTTCCTTTTCACAATTACAATTCCATATCAATTAATGATTTTTTATGTAATCTTCATTTTTATAGTATTTGTTCAGGATTTAAAAACATTTACTAATAACCAAAACAAAATATACAAAAAAACAATTATTTAAGATAATAATTTGGAATATTTATCTGATTATTTAAAAGCTAATATAGAAAATTTTAAAAGTATATAATGACAATTTATTATTATAATATTTAATTGGCTAAATTAGTAAGCTTAAAATAATATAATGTCAATCTTATTAGTATAGGATTTCACTAAAGTCATTATCTAACTAAGAAATAGACCTATATAGAAATTTTATTATTATTATTATATTTGATCTGTATTTTTTGGGCAACAATACTTAATCTAAGTTATATATGATGAATTATGTAATGGAGATAATCATCTTCAATTAGGAAATTTTCGTAATGTAATATTAAGTTAACTTTTTATTAATATAAATTTGTAGATATTTTGGTTACTTTTTCTATTTGTTTTTAATATTCTAACATGTATTTTTTATTAAATATATTCTAAGTTTTTTTGTCACCATTGTAGATTATATATAGTTGAATATACAAATGAAATCATTATTTTGAATCAAAATGAATCCAAATCTAATATTAAGTTTGATTTTTTATTTAATACAAATTTATAGATAATTTCTTTATCTTATATTTTAAATTAGAATTTTTTAATATAATATTAAGTTAATTTCTTGTTTAGTATAAATTTATAGATAATTTCTTTGTCTTATCACTTATGCATTTTTCTACTAATAATACAATTATAAAATTTAGAAATTTTATTTAGTTTAAATGTTGAAGTGGAATGATACACTGGTTGTTTTAAAATGAAAATATGATGTGGACTCTCTTAAAGCATTAGAGCATGATCAACCCAGTTCTTACGTTGGTTCTTAACATTGTTCTTAACACAATAATAGATTAAATTTAATGGAAAAAATGGGAATAGAAGTAGAATCGAATCTTAAATAGAGATTTTTAGAAACGGCTCCTATGATACACGTGTCAATCAATCCACCAACCTTTCTTTCTCTTTTTAATCCTTTTACAAATATAATAAGAGATGGAGGAAGACAAAGTGAATGAGTATGAAGTGTGGCATAGCTTAGCTATCGCATTGGAGTTAGTCAAGGTCAGTAATAAGAACAAGGAGAACACTAACAACAGAACAGCGTTGCAGATATTACCTGGTAATGATCAGATTGCAGAGTAGTGTGTGATTCAAAAATGCTTTTCGTTTTGGTGTTGTTGTTGTTGTTATTGTCTCAGACAGGAAAGAAAAAAAAGAAGAAAAATGTGTTTCCTTTCATGATGGTAATTTCTTTTTTTTTAAAACCCCTAATGCAGTCTACCATTGGAGCAAACAAAACTAATATATCTTAAGAAAGGTTCTTAACCTTAGTTTTATAATTAAATATTAACTAAGGAACTTTAACGTGGTTCTCCTTCGAACATGCTCTTATAGATCTTATAGATTTAAATTAATAGATACCTGAGAACTTGTCCGCAAAATTTGTGTTAGGTTGTTTTAATTTTGGTAGTTGTCAGTACAAGTTGCGCGTTAGTAGGTTTTACTTTTGGGTCAATTAAAAGATATCGTAAATAAAATTTTGGAGAGGAAGGAAGTAAAACAAAACAGCCTAATATTTTATTTACCACGTGGCCACTCGAAACCAAACTCAAAAAAGCTGAGTTGGGTATAGTTTAAGAAGCCTCCAAAAGCTGAGATTTTGAATATCATTTTTGGTAAAAGTTTATTTTAATCAAAATTTGGATGAAAGTTATATTTTTTAGATTAGAAAATTTATGAAAAGTATATATAATAAAATTGGGAAGAGAATATGGGATAAAAAATTTAGATGTATTAATAGTTTTATTTTACATATAGATGTATTATATAGTTTGCTAAATTTTAACTCAATCTAAAGACGAACAATATTTTTAGTTTTTTTTTAGTTTTTATGTTTTTACTCTATAACAAAATATCGCTGTAAAAAATATATTTCATAAGTTCAATATGTTTGGAGTTAATAAAATTATTTTAAAAATTGAAACTTTTATATAAAAATCATTACAGATTTATATGTGTCAATATGTCATAATAGGCTAATTCATCTATTTAATCCATTTTGTATTCATTTAATTTTTTTTATATTTTTATAATCCAAAAAGATTAATAGATTAATCCATTATTGTAATCTAGTGTGGAGTAACAAAGGTTCGTTTTTTCCCAACTCATCCAATATATTATCGGATAATGTATAGTATTTTTTTTTGAATTAAAAATCTATCAGTCTAAATAGATATTTTCAATTTCATCAAAGTAAAGTCTTCATTTGTAACATTTGACATCTTAAAAAATTAAAATAATGATAGTTTTTACTATTAATTCAAATATTAATTTTATAATTTGAGATGTAATGGTAATTTTTCTTAAGTATATGATAAAATTGTATAGTATATTCTATTAATTTGTATTTGTATTTTTATTTTCTAATTTTTATAATTAAATTTATGTTTTTATATATCTAGGAAAATTAAAATATGATAATCCGTCAAACTTGTCACATCTTAATAATTTTTAATGGTTTGAAAATTAAAATGAACTAATTAGTCTTTTTAACCCGTTTTTCAATTGTCTAAATATTTTACATATTTTAATAAAACAAACTATAAAACACCGTAATTATAAAAACGTCAATATGTCTTACTATGTGAATAATATATATATATATATATATATATATATATATATACCAAATTAATAATAAAAAATATCAGTGTTCAAAAACGCGCCGCCCAGGTCCGATTAATCACGCTGAGGCGTTCGACGGCGGCCAACCGTGGAGGTTTTTCCAAATCGGCAAAAAAATCAGATTGTTTGGTTAAAATTTGTTTTTTATTCAATTCGACTGAAAGTCTGAATATTATGTTCCTAGATCTGTTGTGTGTTCATAGATTTGTTATGTTAACATATAATCTACAAGAAAAAACTATGAAAATGAACCAAATCGTGAAAAAAAAATAAAAAAGCGGCGGCCAGTTAGACCTAAAAAACGCAGAGCGTAGGTTGAAGACGAGGGTATAAGCGCCTAAGAAAATAACAAAAACGCTTCTGTTGGGCCTCGAACTCGTGGCTTTCATCATGCATAATGACACGCTAACCACTACACCACGTGAAAACTTATTGCATATATAACAAGATTAATAAATATACATATTCATAGATAAAAATACAAAAAATTCCTCCCCGATTGATCCCCGCATAATCCCCGATTTTTCGGTAACAAGCTTGGCCCAGACCCACCGCCCGACTAACGCCTAGCGAATTCCCGAACATTGCAAAATATACTTTTATGTTACTTTCTGTATATATTTACTAAATATATTTTATGTTACTTTCTGTGTATATATTACCACAATATGATTTTATGGTTTATAAAAATAATTGATTTAATCAAATTATTTAAAAAATCGATTTAATATAATGTCCCTTAACTAATAGAATAGATATAAACAAATGATATTGGTATTTTCATATAATGTCTCTGAATTAATAGAAGGAAAAATGATTGTCAGCTACACAGACTATAGGCCATCACATAGCCACACATTTGAAGTAAAGAAATGTATAAAAAACTACATGAAGTATATGGAACACCATGGTTCATGGATGAATTCAAAAAATTTATGTGTTTGACATCACAACCGGTAACGGAACAATGAATCCGGCACCTAAACAGTGAAACCCGGTGAACTACAGTATTTTAACCTATCTAATAAATTAATTCGAATTAAAAGCTCATAATTTTTTTGTCAAAAAACTCATAAATTAAAAAAAAAAAAATCGGTTTATCTAGCGTTGGGAGAAGATCAATATGTAACGTGAGGTCTTCCGTCGGAAATTCAATGGGAGGTCTTAGAGGAGGTCAGAGTCTCGCCTCTTGGCTCGTCGCTGGAACAGTCACTTACTTTCTCTGGTCTGATGATCTCAAAAAGGAACAACAGGTACCAATTTTCCGGCCAATGGCTGTGGGCTTTTATAGCCACGGCATTGGTCGGGTTTGGGTTTTCGTTTTGATTGTGCTTTGCCCTTTTTTGGCCTTTTGTTAGCGGTTGTTTTTCTTTGAGATTCTTCAATTTCCAGATCTTCTTCAAGTCTTCGATCTTCAGGTGTGGCTTTCTTTTGTGGGTCGCTCTGCGTCGTAATTGTTCGCAAGTCCAGGCTATGGAGTGTTATGAGATACAATCCCAGTTAATAGCTCGAAACAAACACATAAAAGAGGAGAGAGATGTCCTTTGAAAACTGATAGAACTTGAGAAAAGGGAGCTAAGAGGGGTTGATTGGCGTGGAGTACCATAGCTGTGCCAAATCTAGGCCAAAGAAAAATCAATATTCGTTGCTTTGAAATAGAATTTCACTGTTAAAGAAGGGACTCATGGAGGAATTGTGTTCTTGGATATCTAACGAAGAATGAGAGAAGATGACAATTTTAGGGGTGTTTTTTAGGTTTTAATTTTTTTTAATTCAAATTAATTTATTGGTCGGATAAAATAATGCAGTTCACCGGGTTTCATTGTTCAGGTGACAGGTTCACTGTTCCAGAACCGGTTGTGATGTCAAACACATAATTCTTTTGAATTCATCCATGAACCATGGTGTACCATATACTTGGTGTAGTTTTTCATACATTTACTTACTTCAGATGTGTGGCCATGTGATGGCCTATAGTCTATGTAGCTAACAATCATTTTTCCTTAATAGAATAGATATAAACAAATGATATTGGTCTTTTCCTAAACAACCTTTTAATCAAATGATATTGATTTATGAGTAATTGGCACTAATGTACACAACGCAAATTTAATTTACGGAAACGTATATGCCCACTGTTCAGTTTTTCAATATCACAGTTTCACCCCTACAGCCTATTAAGCTATAGGTCTCGCCGCTAACTATGTTATTTTCGTCTTTCTCTCACATAAATCGAACAATTGCTAAACTGTAGATGGAAGAAATAGTGTTGCTGGAACGAATGTTCGCCGCTGGCCACGAGCCTGGTGGGAAAAGGCTAAATTGTTACCACAAGACCAAGCGGGTCGATGCAATTCTGAAATCGTTGGACCCGGAAGAGGTAGAGTTCCTATTTTGTTGCCACCTTACCCTACAACAACATATGTATCGGTTACTATGATTTGTACAGAGTAAATTTTCCTCCTGACCTATTCATATGCTCTAACCTTAATCAACATTTCACAGGAACCCTCATATAAGCATCTTGGTGTCACCTCAGACGGTCGCAAGGATAGTCGTACCAGTGAACCAGTTAGATAACAAAATTGTTAAACACTATAAGTTTTTGTCTCAATTATTTGTCAATTCATCACGCCTACAACCTATGTCTATGTTACGGTAATGGGTACACTTCCCGTGCTTAAAAATCCCAAAGCTATAAGTGTAACTCCCGTGCTTAAAAATCTCAAAACCACAAATGATGTGACATTGAATAATCCAACCTCTACCCAATCTACGGATAACATATTTGTTACCGTCTAATCATAGAAATATATGTATACCGAAACGGAAGCTCGTCCGAGTTGAGTTCCGGTGGTGGAGAGCTCGTAGGAATTGGGTTCCTTCTCCTTCTCAAAAAAGACAAATCATACTTTAATTATTAGTCTCTCAAAACTAAATAATCTTTTACAACGATTTAAATAGAAGCTAAAAAGTCCTTGGAATTACAGTTGAACGTAGTGGACGCTTGAGAAGCTTGTAGAGACTGGTGGATGAAAGAAGCATTATGTGTTTTGGTTGAGAGACTCTCATCGCTAATGAATCAGCCAAAGGAAGATAAAACTATTTCAATCTCTAATGAACCTATGTGCTGAGAGATTTATATTGTTGCCGCTATGATTATCAAAATGGTGAAACCGTCTTTTACGTCACAAGGCCCACATAATGATTACGTTTCCAAACACTCTCTCGCCCTTCCCACAAATATATTTCTGTTTATTTATATTTCTGCAAATAGCCCTTGATTTATTCTATATAATGTCTATGGATTAATAGAATAGATAAAAATAAATGATATTAGTCTTTCTTTAAACATGTAAATTCAATATTCAATAGTATAATCATTAACTATAATGTGTATCACGAATATTTAATCTGATTTGAAATCTAATAACACATTAGATTATTAAGGGTAAGTTGCCCAAAATGACCCAAAACATCAATTTGTTTTCACTTTAACCTAAAAGATGAGTTTGTTTGCAAAAATACACCTCAGAGCTAAGGAAATTACCATTTCGCACTCAATGAGAAAACAAAAAACCGGGTGGTTTTTACGGTTCAATCCCTGCGAAGTTTGCAGACTTCTATAGGAGTCTACTTTGCAGAATCCTATAGAAGTCTGCAGGTTAATTATACCTTTAATTTAAATTATAAAAATAAAGAAAAATAATTTGATTATAGCTATTTGTATACATAATCAAGACACAAATATATATGACTCATTAAAATTAAAATTTCACAAAACAGATTAAAACTAAACAAAAAAATATAAAACATGTAATCCTTCTTATGTTTTATGATGCAGAATGAAAATCTTAGAACTTGAAAGATAAAAGATCAACTTATCTTTATTGATTTAGAAAACTTCTCAAAAACTAAATCTCACTCAATTCTCTTGTAGAACAACTCTCCACATAGAGCTTCTTATATAGAGGTCTAGACAACTCCTAAACCTTCTAAGATTAGGAAACACAAATCTTTCCTTTTTTGTATTTTCCTTTTCTCTATTCTATCTTTAGATACATCTTTATCTTAAGATAGAATGTTTCCTTTTCTTTGGAATTATCCAACATTCTCCCCCTTAATTCCAACTTGAACCTTAGGGTGAGATATGGCTTGAACTCCAATTAGACTCCTCATTTCACTGAACTTGATTCTTGCCGATGGCTTGGTGAGAATATCATACTTCTGCTCCACTCCTGGTACATGCTCAACTTCAATCTGATTGTTCTCCACACATTCTCGGATGAAGTGATACTTGGAGAGTATGTGCTTACTCCTTCCATGAAAGACTGGATTCTTAGTGAGTGCAATGACCGATTTGTTGTCTATTCTTAGTACAGCTTTTCTTCTGAACCAAGAATCTCACGTAGCAATTCCTTAAGCCAAATGGCTTGTTTCGCGGCTTCTGTTGCTGCCATGAATTCTGCTTCACATGACGACAATGCTACCGTGGGTTGCTTTTGTGATGTCCATGTGATTGGTGATGAGGCAAGATAGAAGATGTGTCCTGAAGTGCTTCTTCCATCATCTACATCTATGTTGTGACTGCTGTCACTGTAACCCACCACCTTTTTCGATCCTTCTCTTCTAAAACAGAGTCCTAGGTTTGTAGTTCCTTTAACGTACCTTAAGACTTGTTTAAGAGCTTGACCGTGGGATTTTCGCGGGCTTTGCATATACCTGCTTAGAACGCCAACAGTATACGACAAGTCTGGCCTTGTGTGTAGCAAGTACCTCAGACATCCTATGGTTCTTCTGTAGGCTGTTGCGTCTATCTCAGGTTCTTTCTCTGCTTTTGAGATGTCAATTTTCGACTCCATTGGTGTCTGAGTCGGATTACACCCGTTCATGTTGCTGTCAACAAGAATTCCTTGAGCATATCCTTCCTGTTTGATTTGGATTCCCTCTGCTCCTTGAATTACTTCGATATCAAGGTAATAGGTTAGTTTACCGAGGTCTGACATCTCAAATTCATTCGACATATCTTTCTTGAACTGATCGATGATCTTCAGTGAAGTTCCAGTTACGAATAGGTCATCTACGTATATTGCAACAATCAGAAACTCCTTCTCGTTCTTCTTAAGATATACCAAAGGTTCTTTCACGCATCTTCTGAATCCCATCTGTTTCAGAGCGTGATTGAGCTTTATATTCCAAGCTCTGGGGGCTTGACGCAAACCGTATAGAGCTTTATTAAGCTTATATACTTTGGTCTCTTCTCCTTTCTTCTCAAAGCCTTCGGGTTGAGTGACATATACATCCTCATTCAAGTCTCCGTTTAAGAATGCGGTTTTCACGTCCAAGTGATGTATCTCCCACCCGCTTGTTGCTGCAAGGGCTATTAGCAATCGTATAGTTTCGATCCGAGCCACTGGTGCGAATGCTTCTTCAAAATCTATCCCCTGTTGTTGTACATAACCTTTTGCCACAAGTCTCGCTTTTGTTTTGTTGACTGAGCCATCTGCGTGCCTTTTGATCTTAAAGATCCACTTCAAGCCAATAGGTTTTACTCCATGTGGCTTATCAACGAGCTTCCAAGTCTTGTTCTTAATGATAGAATCAAGCTCGGCTTTCATGGCTTCCACACATTCTTGTAAGCTCATTGCTTCGGATACATTCTCTGGTTCTCCATCTATTGTAAGTAAGAGTTTCTCACTTTCATACTCGGCCAGTAGAATGTAATATTTGAGATATTGAGGTTTCCTCACGATGCGTCCGTATCTTGTTGTCGTTTGATTTTCTTCTTCCTGATTGTCTTCATCATCAACATCTTCTTCTTCTTCTTCGTTTTGAGCTACAGGTTCTGGATCAGGTACTTGATGATCGTTGTTGTCTTGATCATCATCCTGTTCGTTTCCATTATCTGTAAGCCCTTTGTACGATAGTCTGAACATTCCTGGTTCTCCATTGCTCTGTCTTGTTGATGAGTCCCAATCTCATGCCTTTTTTTCCGTCAAACACAACATCACGACTTACGATCACTTTGTTTAAAACAGGATCGTATAATCTATACGCTTTGGAGCCCGGTTCTGTTCCAAGGTTGATCACAGTTCTTGACCTATCATCTAACTTCGCAAGATGAGGCCCTGTAATCTTTGCATACGCGACGCAACCAAAAACTCTTAGGTGCTCGATGTTCGGCTTCCTTTCCATGAAGCTTTCGTATGGAGTTTGACCTTGCAATGCTTTTGTCGGGACCCTATTGATGAGATATGTTGTGTGACGCACAGCTTCCCCCCATATCTCATTAAGGACTTTCATCACCTTGAGCAAGCTCCTTGTCATCTCCATGAGAGTTCTGTTTCTTCTTTCCACTACACTGTTTTGTTGTGGTGTATATGGCGCAGTTAAGTGTCTAGTAACTCCGTGTTCTTCACAAAACCGATTAAACTCTAATGACGTAAACTCTCCTCCTCTATCGGTGCGAAAGGTTTTGATGGATTTTCCGGCTTGCTTCTCCACCGTTTCCTTAAATCTTTTGAACAGATCGAATGCATCACTTTTCTACTTTAGTAGCATCGTCCACATATATCTGGAGAAGTCATCGATCAGAACAAACACGTACCGATTGTTTGTTGGTGTTGGTGGTGATATCGGTCCACAAAGGTCTCCGTGAACTAGCTCCAACGCCTGAGCTGCACGGTAAGTAGCTTGAGTTGGAAAAGAGTGTCTCGTTTGTTTTCCAACTAAGCATACATTGCAGACACTCTTCTCGTGTACTGCTTGCGGCATTCCGTCCACCATCTTATTTTTCACCATATTGTTCATGACACCTATACTCACATGACCTAAACGAGAATTCCAGGTCAATGTAGTATCTTCTTGTGCATGAAGACACTTAGGAAAATCGATTTCCATTGGTGTCTTGTATAGGTGATTTTCTGATCGTATGACTCGTACAAGCAATCTTCCTCTTGAGTCTAGAAGTGTTAATGCATCTCCTTTCATGCTCACTTCGCATCCACACTCTGTTGCTTGTCCGAGACTTATAATATTGTGTTTGAGCTCCGGTATGTAGTAGATTTCTTTGAGGGGTTTTCTTTCACCATTCCTGCCCACAAAAATAATTGATCCTTTCCCAACAATATTAACATACGATCCATCACCAAACTTGACCTTACCCTTGATATTTTCATCCAAACTCGTGAAAAAATCCTTGTTTCCGGTCATATGATTGCTTGCACCATTGTCTAGATACCAGATACTTTTGTTGGTAGTATCATAGTTCTTCAGAAAAACTTTGTCTTCGTTCAGGAATACAACTTCGTGAACGTAGAGAGCATCTGCTTTGTGGGTCTCATTCAGGTTCGTTTCTTGATTCCCAATTGGTTTTTCCTGACAGGTTGATGCATAATGACCTGGTTTATCACATCTCCAATAGATTATGTGAGAGCGGTCTTTCTTCTGCGGCTTCTGTTCTGAGTTTTGGCCATTAGAATTTCCTCTTCCTCTGCCTCTACCTCTCCCGGAGCCTCCTTTATCACCATTCCCTCTTCCTCTGCCTCGGGAATTACTATGACCTCCACGGTTTGAGTTTGAAAACATAAGCTTGCTTTGATCCTCACTCTGAGTTTCGTCTTTTATGCGATCCTCATAAGCCTTGATCCGGCCTACTATGTCTTCAAAGCTTGTATTATTTAAGTCCAAGACTTGTTCGAGAGAAGCTACTATATGAATGTACTTCTGTCTCGGTAGACCATTTAAGAACTTCTTCACAATCTTTGACTCTTCAATGATCTCTGCAAGTGAAGAGGATTGTGATGCGATACCTGATATTTTGCCGGCGAAGCTATCAACTGTATCGCGTTCGTTCATCCTGAGTGAATCTAATTCCGCCATTAGGGTTTGCAATTTTGCTTCTCGTACATGTTCTGCTCCTTGGTGTCGAGCTTTGATGGCTTCCCATAGGTTCTTTGCGGAACTTTGTGCACCAATCTGAAGTATGAGTGCTTCCGGGATTGATTGATATAGCAACGCCTTTGCTATATTGTTCTGCTTTCGATCCTCAGAACCTTCTTCAATTGTCTCCCACACTTCGCTTACTTCAAGCATAACTTGCATCCGCATTGCCCATATTGTGTAATTTGATGTTGTTAACATCGGACATTGTATGGATGGTACACCAAGATCTTTCGATCGAGGTTGTAGACTTTGTAAGCTCTTCTCGTCACCCATCTTGATTACGAGCTCTTACAAACCTTTGCTTCGTGTGAATGATTTTCAAACCTGAAGCTCTAATACCATGAAAATCTTAGAACTTGAAAGATTAAAGATCAACTTATCTTTATTGATTTAGAAAACTTCTCAAAAACTAAATCTCTCTCAATTCTCTTGTAGAACAACTCTCCACATAGAGCTTCTTATATAGAGGTCTAGACAACTCCCAAACCTTCAAAGATTAGGAAACACAAATCTTTCCTTTTTGTATTTTCCTTTTCTCTATTCTATCTCTAGATACATCTTTATCTTAAGATAGAATGTTTCCTTTTCTTTGGAATTATCCAACACAGACTTCTATAGAAGTCTGCATTTTAATTATATCTTAAATTTAAATTATAAAAAAATTTAAAAATAATTTGGTTATACCTATTTCTATAGATAATGAAGATAAAAGAAAATATAATGCATGAAAATTAAAATTTCATCAAATTGATTAAAATAAAACAAAGAAATATAAAATAGGTAATTCTTATAATGGATGAGGGTTGAGGGTTTGAGGTTTTGAATTGGTTGGTATAAGTTTTAGGGTATAATGTCCAAACATCTAGGGTTAGATTTTGAGTTTCTTATCTTTTGAGTTTTCAATGTTTAATTTTCACATAAGTGCCAATCTATAAGTATAGTAAACGATTATAGTGTAAGATTGAAGAATTTATTTAGAGATTTGACAAATTAATGAAAAACATTCAATTAAGGATAATGAAGAGCATAATGAGTAACAATATGCAGACTGCTTATCTATAGTGGCTAGAGACTTCTATAGAAGTCTGAAATTTAAATCTTAAATTTCCTCCATAATTTTCGTGAAAAGCATAAATTTCCCTCCAATATTTTTTTAATTTTTTTTTTTCAAATTTCAGACTTCTCTATAAGTCTGAAATTCTAATTACTGAAATAATGCTTTAGCTTAAAATTTGTGTTCAAAAGAAAAAGCCTGAAATCATAAATTTTCCTCCATAATTTTCATGAAAATATTAAATTTCCCTCCAAAAGTATTAAATTTCCCTCCAATACTTTTTGAAAATTTAAAATTTCAGACTTCTCTAGAAGTCTGAAATTCAAATTACTGAAATATTGTTTTAACTTAAAATTTGTGTTAAGAAAAAAACTGAAATCTTAAATTTCCCTCCAATATTTCGTGAAAACATTAAATTTCCCTCCAATATTGTTTTGAAATTTCAAATTTCAAACTTCCATAGAAGTCTGCTTGAGTTTAGTGTTTTGAGACTTCTCCAGAAGTCTGCGTCCGAACCAGTATTTTAAACCTAACCAGAATATTTAACCCACTATATAAATGGCATTTACTCCTTTGGCCGACAATTAAACCCTAAATTGGTAAAAAAAAAAAACATCTCTCCTCTCTCCTTTCTTCTTCCTCAGGTATGTCTTCTTCCTCTTCCTCATCCATGTTTATTTCACCACCTTCATAACTTTCTCATTTGTTTTCTTCTTTTTGTAGATCCTACCACCATCAACTTCATCTCTTTTTGAACATGTAAGTTTTCTCCAGATCTGAGTTTTATAAAAAACTGAAGTTTTTTGTCAAGATTTGAGTTTCATTTTAAGGGAAATGTTAAAGCTTTTAGCAAAAAAAATATAGAATAAAAGCTTCACATATTTTTGGACATTTTTTTAGCTTTATATAACTATTGGAAACCTTCAAAAATTATTTTTGTTTGGTTACTTTTGAAGCTTTTCTCCAGATCTGAGTTTTATAAAAAAACTGAAGCTTTTTGTCAAGATTTGAGTTTCATTTTAAGGGAAATGTTAAAGCTTTCAGCAAAAAATATATAGAATAAAAGCTTCACATATTTTTGGACATTTCTTAGCTTTATAACTATTGGAAACCTTCAAAAATTATTTTTTTTTGGTTACTTTTGAAGCTTTTACGTTTTTCGTCCAGATCTGAGTTTCATTTTAACAAATTTCAAGTTTTTTTGCTTCTAGTTTCGTCCAGATCTAGTGTTTATGTTGCATTCATGTAATGAAGTCTGTGATAGAAGTCAGCGATAGAAGACTTCCATAGAAGTCTGCGATATTTCCCTCCAATATTTCATGAAAATTGTAAATTTTCGCAAATATTTCGTGAAAATTAAATTTCCCTAAGATTTTTTTTTTAAAATTCAAATTTCAGATTTTTTACAGCTGTACATGTACTTTAGAATTGTATAAAACTAACAATCTTTCCTTTTTGTGTTTATAGTTTGCATCTATCAAGGAGGTGTGTGGAGAATAAGACAGTAACTTCAGATGCAAAAACAAGCAAACAAAAAGAGGCATAATTAAGACATGACTTCCTTTGGGCAGTAAATGCAAGGATGTTCGGCTTTTGGATGATTTGATGATTTGATGTAAACTGCTCAAGCTCTCAGTTTTTACATGCTTTTTATATTGGATACAAGAGTTTAAATGTACAATTATGGTTCTCTCAATTAATGTGCTCTTAGTATTTGTATGTTTTAAGACACAAGACAATCCTAAATTGAGATTCTCTTTTACCTTGCATTTTGCATAATTCAATGAATTTATCATTTGTGATATACAGCAAACTTCACCAGTAGTATGCACAAATGAGCTGAAAACTTAATAATACATAAACATATCAAACTCATACATGAACAATTCAGACTACTAACGAAGTCTGCATTTTAGACTACACAAGAAGTCTGCGGAAATAATAATCAATATGTCTTCATCCTTCTCAATATGTTCATGAGAAAGTGAAGACAAGTATCAGATTACTAGAACCAATCGGTGAAGAAGGATGATAAACTCGGAAGTTACTTGATTAGTAAAAGGATCATTGTAGACTTCCAGAGAAGTCTGAGCACATGCCCCAGACTGCCAGAGAAGTCTGCGGAAGAACATGTGATTTAGCCAACTCAACTAAGAACTGAACTTGTCTATCATTTGTTACGCGCATATGAGGTGTGGCTGGACCCATTTGCTTCAGCATTGAATCTGGTAATTGGTAACTGAGCTCCACCAATGTATAGTTGTCTAGCTTATAATCTTCACAGACCATCTGCTGGAGTTCATCAAGTTTACAACCATCACGCAAAAAGAAAAATCTTCCTCCTTCATCGAAAAGGTATACATAACACATTAACAATCGAAAATTATAGAGTTTTTTGGACTTACAAAAAAAAATTCAAAATCAGCTAAATGTATAATTAGGACTCAAAAATGATTATCTCATAATTATAGGATAAGAACCAAAAAGTGAAGAAGGATGATAAATTTTTCAGACTACCAAAGAAGTCTACTATGATTTTTCAGAGTAGGATTCTTTGGCAGTCTGCGAAAATGAGCTAAATGCCTAATTAACCAAGAAAATTGATTATGTCATAATTATAGGATATAAACATATCAAACTTATTAAGAAGCAGAAACAATGACTAAAACACGTGATTAACGGAAAAAATCAAAAAAATGCTTCATAAATTTACTTTAAACGCATTTTTAAGAAAACATAAAATTTCAGACTGCCGAAGAAGTCTACTCAAGAAAATCAGAGTAGACTTCTTCGACAGTCTGAAATGCAGACTTCTCCGACAGTCTAAAATGCAGACTTCTCCGAAAATTGAGAAGTCTGGGCACGTGCCGCAGACTTCCATAGAAGTCTGTGGGGGGTTATTTTTGCAATTGAGAAAATCGTTGACTTTAAAAGTAGACTTCTCTGGCAGTCTGAGAAAAAAAGTAGGTTATTTTTGCAATTGACTAAAAGTCAACGTTTTAAGAGCAGACTTCTCTGGCAGTCTGAAAATTGCAGCAGACTTCTCCCGAAGTCTGTAGCTAGACGACAAAAAATGACAAAAAACGGCGCCAACTTTTCAGACTGCCAGGGAAGTCTGCGGAGGTTAGTTTTGCAATTGACCAAAGTCAAAATTTGCAACGCGGAAGTTTCAGACTGCCATAGAAGTCTGCGTAAAATACTGCAGACTTCCAGAGAAGTCTGCGTAAATTCTGCAGACTGCCAGGGAAGTCTCCGTATAATTGGACTTTCGGGCTCTGTTTGGACATTTTATTCAATTGCAAAACTAACCTCCGCAGATCTCCGCAGACTTCTCTAGCAGTCTACTTTGAAAAGGACAACGTTTGAGTAGACTTCCAGGGAAGTCTAAGAATGTACAGACTTCCAGAGAAGTCTGCTATAAAAGGTTGACTTTTAGTCAATTGTAAAAGTAACCTACTTTTTTTCAGACTCCATGAGAAGTCTGCGAGATTTTTTTTTTGTTTTCAAAGAAAATTCCGCAGACTTCTCTGGAAGTCTGCGGCACGGAATCCGTAATTCGGTCAATTGCAAAACTAACCCATGCGTTGACTAGGAGACTTCCAGAGAAGTCTGATTGACTTTCAGACTTCTATAGCAGTCTGCATTCGCGAAAAAACTGCAACTTTTGAAAAAATCAAGAAAAATTTACCTAGTTGAGGTTTAAGCACGAATATAGCTTCGTTTCACGCCCAGATCTTCGAGTTAGCCTGATATCGACGAAAGCCACCCGTTTTGGGTGGCCGGAATGGCCAAGATTAAAATCTTATATTTGGAAAACGAAAATTAGAGAGTTTTGTGATCGAAATGGAAAGGAAATGGAAGAAAATGAAGTTGTGAGTAAGAGAATGAGCATTTACATCGACAAAATAGGTGGATTTGAGCATTAAGTGTCCCAATTTTGGTTGTTCATGGTGGTTGAGAAAATTGAAAAAGATGGCATTTTCGTAAATAAGTGTGTTGATAAAGGATGGTTTGGTATTTGTTTATGCAGAAAACAAAAAAAACTTGGGAAAATGACCTATTTCCACCTCGGAACTATCATATAGTAACAGAACCACACAAAGTTTCAGCCTCGTCTTAGTTCCCCCTAATTTAATAGTTCGAAACCTTGATCTCCACCGTTACATAGTTCGAAACTTTTTTCCCCACAATTACGAGTTTTAGTGGTTTTTGACATAAACCGAACAACGAAAGACGTTAACCGTAAACCAAACCGAATTTAAAACCCGCCCAGTCGCATTAACCCGATCCATTAACCCGCGACACAAACCCATTTAGACCCTGAAACCCCTAAATCGATTTTGGAAATCCGACGAACCCAAAATAATAATTGTCTTCTGATTTTTGAAATAGATTGTGAGGTTGTATAAGCTCGATTTCAACCCTAATCGATCATTTTCGTTGTAGATATTCGATTTACTGGATTGATTTATTTCGTTGTTGCAGGTTGATTTATTAAAGATGGTGAGCAATGAAGGAGAAGAGTAAGTTTGTGAAATTAGACATTTCATCTTTGAAGAATCAAGCTTCTCCTAAAATTGGCTGCTTTTCTATTCCTACCAAGGTACATACGTACATGTTCTTTGTTTCTTCTTTTGCTCTGTTTGCTTTTTTTTGTCAATTTTGCTTTGTATCATACGTATAATAAACGTGGTTATTGTTTAGGGATGGGATGGTATGCTAAAGGCAACTTCAAAACACTTCAAGAAACCGAAAAAGAAGAGAGATTCAATCGCTGATGTCAAGCTTCTCAATTTCTGCAAATGCTAAAAAAAACAATATCCCACTTCAGTTTCAACTTTATGTTGTTGGTTCTTGCTTCTACATTTCAAGTCACAATATTACGGAACCTTTGATTGATATATGGGTTAATTTCATTTGTTTTATTTCTTTTTTATCTTATACGTTTATCTATTTCTATGTAATCATTGCAGTGTTTGATCATACATTATATACTGTATCAGTGACTGCTTTAACTTTATGTTGCATTCGAGTCTTAGAAGCAAGTAGAGATTGGGAAGCAAAGTTTTTCCTATATTCACTTGAAACATAATAAACAAGCCTACTAAATGCCATAACTGTGGAATCTATTACACTTTGGTCTTCTGTATCTGGAAAAACTCTTGAATCATAAGCCAAAAACTCTCATTGCTTTACTATCTCATTCGCTTTGCTGCTCTCATGATAGTTTTCCTCTCCTTCTGCGTACTCATGGTCTTCGGAAATCTGTTCTTCCTCATCCTCTTCGGCATTTTTCAGTCCATTTTCTACCAAATGCCGATTCTCTTCCGAGTCCTGCCTCAAGATTCTATGCTGGATCCCATCTCTGATGGCTGTTCCCTGAAGAAAAAAAAAATTGAGAGATCACTGATACATGGAAACATTTGAAATCTCCCAAGCTGAGAATCCATCCTTTGATGCTTGCTTACCATTTTATGATAGCCTTCCAAGATTTGATTGAATCAAATAAAACCGGTCTTTATCGTCCAAGATTTTTACAAGTTCCTTACCAAGTATGTGACTGCCTGGTACGTCTTGGAGTTAAAATAAGTGTAAGAACTGCCACTGTCAAATACTGTCAATAGATTCTTCAATCCCGTTGTCCTTCCCCCGAACAGAAGTTCTCCTCCCATCACAGGAGAGTAGTGTTTTCTTGAGAGAGAAAAACAATTGTTTGCAAAATTAGAGCAAGAAGAGAGAAAAGAGCGATCCGGTTGACAAAGGGAAGAGGTAAATTACGCTCCCGTCGATCTTCACCGTCGGAATCGACATCAGGTGGACCGGGATACTCCACAATCGACATGGGGAGAGGATTTCTGAATCGGGAAAAGGATTTAAGAGGAAGAGGATTTCAGAATCAGAAAGAGGACACAAGAGCAGTCGGCAATCGGAGAGCTAGGGTTCTAAGAGATTTGCGGATTTTTTTTTTAGGGTTTGGTTTCAATTTTGGGATTAAAATAGCGATTGGTTTGTAATTTTCGGTTTACCCATTTATTCGGATCCTAATTCGATATAATCTCTTCTCTCTTTGGTTACCATTAATTCTGAAAAAACACTAAACCGCGATTTATTACGGTTTGTGTAGGGGTTAGTTTCGATCTTTGGTATTGTGGGGAAAAAAGTTTCGAACTATGTAACGGTGGAGATCAAGGTTTCGAACTATTAAATAAGGGGGAACTAAGACGAGGCTGAAACTTTGTGTGGTTCTGTTAATATATGATAATTCCGAGGTGGAAATAAGTCATTTTCCCAAAAAACTTAAATAAACATAATGGCAGTTTCGTGAATAACTTGAAATCATGAGGAGAAAGAGAGAAAATTTGTGACAAAGTATAGAGAGAGAAAATGAGGGTACACTTTTGCAATTGACCAAATTGTTTAGGTCATTTTCGAAAAGCTCTCGATTATTAATATGAATATCTGGAAGAATATAATCTGTTAAGATGTTAGATTATTACGGCTATAATGAATAGGTCCAAAAAATAATTAGTTAATAATGAAATAGTTTTAAACAAATTTTTATAAATAGATGTGATCTTGGTTTAATATAATAGATTTATTCTGAGAAAAATTAGCGAAACGATACTTAAATTGATTTTTTTTAACAAGCGCGAAAACTAATGATGCTATTATTCAAACATACACCAATATTTATTAAATTATCTTAGCCAAACATATACTTATTAAGGGAAACAACAACAGGTTTTGGCAGAACCACCACAACTGCCTGATCTAAACGTCGGCATCCTCGTACAAAATTCAATGCAACCTTCATCCCCTGTGTTGGGAGGCTCACACGGACTTGTTTTGAAGCACGTCTTGCCTTCACGTACCGTCTTTTATTCCAAAACCTATTTAATACAAAATAAATACCTTTATTAAAAAGATATACTATATCCATTATAATAACAAAACTGGGAGAATAACAATAAGTCAGTACCCGAAATGTTATCAGACGGTATACGACAATAAACAGAAGAGACGACAAGCAGAATGGTGAGAACAAATGGGACTAGATTCTTTTTGGTGATAGACATTTTATAATACTCTCTTCTTCTTTTTCTTTAATATTTATTTTTTCACTCAGGCTTATCAAACTTATATATATGAAACAAACGTACGTAAAAGTAAACTTCGTGAGTCAAAGGACATAATCCTGCAATTGATTTCTTTGATTTATATCCAAAATAAAAAACAAAGCAAACAATCTTTTTTGACCATAGATCTAAGAAAAATAAATTGGAAGATTATTATGTCCATTTTCATCTCTGACTCTAATTATGTACATTTTGTAGAGAATGTGCATAGTGTTATCAATGAAGGAAGATATAGTTGGGCTATATCTATTAATCAACAACTAGGAGACGATCAATGCCGACTTTTTTCGTGGGTTCAGCAGGTTCTTTGATAAAACTTTTGAAAGCCCACCACTTGTCATTTGTAAAGCACCTAGACTGAAGCTTACGAGTGCAAACGGCTCATGCAAAATAATATTCTCAGTGGAAACAGAAATCAAGCGCGAGGAGATCAGAAGGTATGCAATCTCCTTTTAGATTTGATTATAAGTCCTTTTTTGTAAATGACAATCTGGATCCCCTAAATCCCCAGATCTCTGGTCGGCACTTCCCTTTGTATTTTAAATTTTACCCTTTGCATATTTCTTTATACAACAAAGTTTATTATATGAATCCAATCAACGATTCTTTTATTTATTTTATTTAGTAAAAAAAACAACGCAAAGTAGATTCCAAAAGGACCAAACCACTAGCATACCCCCGGGTTGTTTTAATATATTATTAGACGAGGATCTGCGCGAGATATCTAATTTTGTATTTAAATATATAAGCTTATAAATTTACAATTTCATATATATATATATATATATTAGATTTATTTTAGTTTCTTTTACTATTGTTGTATTGTATCTCTGATTGTATCCCTCATTTAATTTTAGGATATAAATTCCTAAAAGTGTACCATTTCAATTAAAAACTTAATTTTTTTTTTTTTAGAATTTACAGAAACAATTATACAAAATCTAGTATCCTACTCACAACATTACTTAGGTTACTCGTACTTTTCCATAGACCTTTTATATTGTAAGTTGCTTGTTATTCATTTTTACCGAATTTACTATGCTCCATAACAAAAACAAATTTACATATTTGAGAATTTTGGATAAACAAACAGGTAAGCAAGTAAGCACTCAGCAGTTACAGTTACAATCTCAATAGTATAAAAACGCAAGATGCTAAAAAGCATTGGTATAAAGGTCTACAAAGCTTTGCTTTTTTTTTAAACCAATAATAGCCTGAGAAAGTAACATAAGAAGATTAACTTGGTTTCACAATCAAACTTAGACTGTGTAATGTTTCTGAATCGTATCAACGTCAAGTCCCTTAAGCTTAACCACTGACTCTACTTGTCCTTTTAATGTGTTTAGCTCTCTCAGCCTGCAGATATCATCAAACCCACATCTCATCATTAGCAAATACTTGTGGAACAAACAACACTTGTGGCTCATGTATGATTATGAGAGGTTCGAGCTGATGTTGCGAAGAAAGTAGAGAAAATGGAATGATTTAGTTTTTACCTGCCAACTTCAGCTCGGCGTTTGGCCTGTTCAGCGATCTCAGAGAGCTCACTGTAACAATTCTTTTCATCGAAGATGGTGTCTGTCTCTGGTGGTTGAAGTCCATGGAGGGTTCTTTGAGCTGCATCCCGTTGAGCTTCTCTTTCCTCTTTACCGTACGTAGTCTTTCTTTGTCGTGAAGACGTATGTTTTTGTTTTAACACAGAGAAACCAAACCATCATATAAGCAACAACATTTTCAGTGGTTACTCTTGCATTCATGTGATAGTTTTGTGGTATTGGTATCGATACCTTATTTTCAAGAAGGTTTAACCAAGCTTTGCCACTCAAAATGTTGCGGAACGCAAACTTGAGCAAGTCGAGAGGGATGTACGTAAGGAAACTGTACAGCTAGATCACTCCAACCCATCCCCAACCGGCTCCTTCTATCTGGGAAAAATCGCTATGACACTTTTTGTTCTGTTCTTATGAAAGGAGTTCAAGGGGAAGCATTCGTTAGATATATACATACCAGTTGAGCAATGACTTGCGCAACAAGTAAGAGAAGACCGGGGCGTTCGACGTAGGACCAGCTACGGGATCTAGTGACAAAGAGGAGAGCTTGATTTATGATGCTAACTTGTAGATACAGAGCAGCCATCATTTGTTCAGGACGTTGGTTCAATGGTCTCACACCAAACTTGTTCTTACATAAACCGTTCCAAAAAAAGTTAGCTTTTTGTACTTGCCTAGAGAAGCAACTGAGAATAAGAGTATATACCAAGAAAATATCAGTATCTTTCATTGCCCAGAAGAAAACGACAATCATCAAGGCCTGGTAGCCTCCAAACACGACTACGGTCGAGAAGATTTCTATGAGTTTCCAGCTATCTGGCTGTGGAGATGGTTTCTCTTTGTCCTTTTATATTGTCCTGATTGTTCATATACGTAGCAATGCATTTGTTAGTTTTATCGACTGTAACCTCACCGTCGTTTAAGATTGCTATGATCAGGACCATGAAGGGCAAAGGAATCGAAGGCTCTGGGTCAATGAATCCCCATCGAAAATCTTCGGCGAATATAAAGAGAACTAATAACACCATCGAAGAGAGAAGTTATACTCCAGAGAGGAGAAGCCTAAACGAAACCAAAGGAATAGAAGTCCAATAGTTATAACATTGATGAAAAATAAATAAAAGTGAAATTGCAGAGAATAGAAGTCCAAGAGTGTGGAAAACTTACTTGCCACGTGTCCAATGGAAAAGCAGTCGTAAGAAGGGTGATGGCTAGCTTCCGGAGCCAAACCGCTGTTTTTATTATTGGATTAGAAGTTTTCGGAGGTTTTGGATTTTTTAAATTTGGTGAGATTTATGTGGGTTCTGAAGATATTTAGGTGATTTAGGAGAGATTGACAAAAAACTAAAAAAAAAATTCAACGGAGATTAGGGTGATATTTTCTCTAATTTCAGAGTAGATTTGGGTGATTTGAGAGTAATTTCAGAGAGAAAATAATTAAAATCAGATAGCGCCAACTAGGCCTGGGCAAAAAAACCGAACCCGAAAAACCGAACCGAACCCGAACCGAAAAAGTAGAACCAAACCCGAACCGAAATTCGTAAAATATCCGAACGGGTCCTAAATTTCAATATCCGAAAACCCAAAACCGAACCCGACCCGAACCGGGAACCGAATGGGTACCCGAAATAACCGAAATACAATTATATACCTAAAATATTAATAATATTTAGATTTGATAAAGCTTATTTATCCTAAATTGTAATTATAAATTCAAATATATGAATTATTTTTATATAAAAATAACTAAAATATGAAAAATAAAAAGAATATATGAAACTTTTAGTTATATTTGTCAAATTTAATTGATTTATATTTAAATTTAACTAATTTTTATTTTCTTCTTATAAATGTTCGGGTACCCGACCCGAACCCGAATAGAACCGAACCGAACCCGAACCCGAACCGAAATTCTAAAATACCCGAATGGGTCCTAAATCTTCAAACCCGAAAACCCGAAACCCGAATGGACCCGATGCGAACCCGAAAGGGTACCCGAACGCCCAGGCCTAGCGCCAACCTTACACAGTTACACCGCTGAAACACTCGAGACTAGCACCAAAGATTATGAGGTTCTTCTTAAAGCAATAAGCAAGAAGAAGAAGAAGAAGAGATCAAGGAAGCTTTGTGACTACGAGATTAAGCAAGAAGAAGAAGAGATCAAGGAAGCTTTGTTACTACGAGATTACATGGTTTGTCGTCAATTTCTTATTACGTGTGACTATTATATATGCAGTTCTGCTGATATTTGGAGCGTACGATGCACAGTGATTGAGATGGTGACTGGGAAAGCTCCTTGGAGCGAGCAGTTCAAAGAGGTACTAAAATTTGAATGCCTTGTTATTCACAGAATCTGTTTCTTAAACTTATGTGGATGTATATTCTTTTCAGATTGCTACCATCTTCCACATTGGAACGACAAAATCACATCCTCCACTACCTCAGAATCTCTCCTTTGACGCTGAAGATTTTCTGCTCAAGTGTCTGCAAAAGTACGCTACTTCTGCCATTTCTCTTGCTTGTTGTCTTGTGGAATGCTCATACAAAGTCTCCTCTCTTGGCAGGGAACCAAATATGAGGCCAACTGCTTCTGAGCTGCTAAAGGTGAATAGCCAACACTCAACAGAGTAAACTAAACTTAATATATATATTTTAATTTTTCTGATTCATAATGTTGCTTTTCTTTCTATGGCAGCATTCGTTTGTTACGGGAAAACAGGAGTGTGATTCTATGCTTCTTGCTTCAGTCATGGTTAATTAGTTCACATTATTCATCTATCGAATATCATCTTATTTTGATAGGATGTCTCTTTGTGTATGATTTTTCAGGAAACTGCAAGCATTCCTTTACCATCGGAGTTAAGTGACATGAAGAGCAAGTTACAAGCCAAATCTCTATGTTATTTTCTGACTGCTTATTGTCTGTTTCTTTTTCTTACAGTAAAATGTCTTGCTAAAGTTGAGAGAAAGGATGATTCTTATTGATAATTCTGATTCCTCTTATATAGTACATGAGTTTAGGGTTTAACCCTTGGAGATAAGAGAAAAGGAAAGATAGATATCTTCCATAACAAGAATAGAATATATCTGATATAGCTAGAGAATATTAACCTAGTATATCGTGATACTCCCCCTCAAGTTGGAGCGTGGAGGTCATAAACGCCTAACTTGCCAAGTAGATAAGTGAACTGCTTTCGTCCGAGAGCTTTTGTAAGGAGATCAGCAAGCTGTTCGGTTGTGCTAACCTGAGCTGTTGCGATGTTGCCAGATGTGATTTCGTCACGGATGAAATGGCAATCCTTTTCAATGTGTCTGGTACACTCATGAAAGACGGGATTTGCTGCAATGTGTAAAGCAGATTTGCTGTCACAAACTACTTCATGGGGACGTCATGCGTGATCCAGATTGTGCCCAGTAACTCTTTGATCCATAAAAGTTCTTGAACCGCAAGAGTCATAGAGCGATATTCTGCTTCTGCCGAAGATAGAGAGACACGGTCCTGCTTCTTTGTTTTCCAAGAAACAGGGGAATCTCCGAGAAGAACGAGGTAGCTGCTGAGAGAGCGTCTCGTTCGCGGACATGCTGCCCAGTCAGAGTCACAATATGCTGTGAGACGAAGATCAGAGGTGGAGGAGAGCAAAATGCCTTGTCCCGGACAGCCCTTGAGATAGCGAACAACAAAGACTGCTGCATCCCAATGCATCTGCCGTGGTGCTTGCATGAACTGTGCAAGAATATTGACACAATAGCTCAATTCCGGCCTAGTAAGTGTGAGATAAACAAGACAACCAACAAGCCATCTGTATTTTGATGAATGTAGATAGAAAGGTCCTTGTTCTTTCTGAAGACTATGATTTTGCTCCATTGGTGTATCAAATGGGTGAGCCCCAGCGAGTCCGCATTCAGCAATTATATCGAGACTGTATTTGCGTTGTAAGAGAAAAATATCATCTGGTCCACGAGCTACTTCAATGCCCAAAAAGTATTTTAAGACTCTCAAATCTTTCATGCGGAAACACGTGTTGAGGTAAGCCTTGAATTGGTTGATGACAGCAGAGTCGTTACCGATAATCACTAAATCATCAACGTAGATGAGGATGTGGAGAACGGTGTTGCCTCGAACCCGAGTGAAAAGTGAATAGTCTTTACGACACTGAAGGAAACCATAGCCAATTAACGCAGTGGAGAGCTTTGAGCTTGCCTCAGGCCATAAAGAGACTTATGGAGACGGCACACTAGTGATGGATCTGAAGGCGCGAAACCAGGTGGAGGTTTCATATAGATTTTTTCGTCAAGGTCGCCGTGTAAGAAAGCGTTGTGCACATTCATTTGATGGAGTTCCCAATTCTTAGCGGCGGCAACTACAAGAAGGATTCGAATAGTGTTCATCTTAACCACCGGTGCAAATGTTTCATCAAAGTCAACGCCTTCTTCCTGATGATTTCCCATAACCACTAACCGTGCTTTGTGCCGTTCTATGGAGCCATCGGAATTGTACTTTACGCGATAAACCCATTTGGAAGCGAGAGCTTTCTTTCCCGTGGGAAGAGGTTGATGTGAAAAAGTTTTGCTTTCAGAGAGAGCATCATATTGTTTTCCCATGGCACCTCGCCATACTTCATGTTGCATAGCATCACGATAGTGTATAGGCTCGTCTCCGAGAGTAATTGCAGCCAAAAACGCGGTATTCTTTGCTGAGAAACCATCAATGGAGACAAAATTAGCTATAGGATAAGGAGACGTATCTGAGGATGCCGAGAGAGAGTAAGATGAGTTGAGAACAAGGTTTATTTCGAGCTGAGCAGAGTACGTGACATACGGTTTCAGACGCGTTGAAGGCATCTTTGTTCTCAGACCCTGACCAAGTGGTTCTTCTGAAACATCTGGTGTAGAGGTTTCAGCAGTTGGAGTATCAGTGACAACTGGAGTAGAGGAAGATGGAGAACCCACAAAAGAAGAGGATTCCAAAGAGATAGCCTCGGATACTGGAGAATCAGTGCTCCCCCTGTCCGGAATAAATGTAACAAGGAGGGAAGATTCGTCATGTACTGGATCGTCATAGAGAGATGTCTCTGGTGCAGGCAAGATTGGTGTTGGAACAGAGGATTGACTTGTAGCAAACGGAAAAGATGTCTCGTGGAAAATGACATCACGTGAGACAATAAAAACGTTTGCTTCCAGATCAAACACTCTCCAACCTTTTTGACCAACGGGGTAGCCAATGAAAATGCATCGTCTACTACGAGATTCAAATTTATCTGTCTTTGCGGTCTGTCGTTTGGAAAAGCAGAGACTTCCCAGAACACAGAGATGAGTATATGATGAAGCAGCATTGTGAAGGACTTCATAAGGAGATTTACCATCCAATAGTGGCGTAGGAATGCGATTAATCAGATATGCAACAACAAGAATGCATTCTCCCCAAAATTTGATTGGCAAATGTCCCTGGAAAAGGAGAGAACGTGCCATGTTGAGAAGGTGTCGATGTTTACGTTCAGCCCGACCATTCTGATGAGGTGTCCAACGCAGGAGGTCTGGTGAGAGATACCGTGTTCAGCAAAATTGGACTTTAATGAATCCTCTCAAGGTCACGTCGTCGATTATGTTGAAGAAGAATAGCGCATGTCGAGTTTTCACAACAACAACCAATAGCAGGTTCGTAATCATCCAGATCATCCCACATCACTTTAAGTTTTCTGAAGTAAGTAGAGATGTCTTGACCATCTTGTTGACAGGCTCTGATATCTAGGTCTGGGCGCAGGGCGGGTACCCGAACTTTTTGGTATACTTGCGACCCGTCTTGCCACGTTCAATTTTTACGGAGGTCGTCTTGTTACTTGCCTTACGACGGACGAGTACTTGCAGTCACAAGTACTTGCCAAAAACTGGCCGAGTTGCAAGCTACTTGCCTTGCCCTGCCTGATACTTGCCTTGTACTTGCGAGTATTAGAATTTCTCGACTTGCTATCCGACTTGCGCAAGGTGAGTACTTGTTCGGACGAGGCGAGTACGAGGCGAGTCGCGAGTAATAAGCGAGTAACGAGTACTTGTGCCCAGGCCGATATCTGCTTTGAGCTGATGGACCCGAGGTGAGTTGCCGGTGGAGAATCGAGCACGAAGATTTTCCCACATCACTATATCTGTGTCAACTACAGAGATGGAGTGGTGAATTTTGGGATCGATACTTGCATAGAGCCAACCGATTAACATGGAGTTGACTATACCCCACTTCTTGTAATCTGGTGAAGATGGTGATGGCTTTTGGAGAGTACTATCGATGAAACCTAGTTTCTGCTTGGCACGGAGATTGTTTCGTGCTAGCTTTTCCCATCGTTCATAATTCTCACCATTCAACATTATAGGTGTAAGAACATGATGCGGATGAGCAGATGGATGGAGATAGTATGGAGAATTTGTGATAGCTTCATGGTCAGAGTTCTGGCCTGTCACGCTGCTACCGGAGAAGGGAGTTTCTGGACCAACCATGATTGGTGGAGAAGATTGGCGGAGGTCGCACAATCAGAAAAGAAGAGAGATTTTTTTTTTAGGTTTGGATCAATGAGCCTCTAAGCTCTGATACCGTGCTAAAGTTGAGAGAAAGGATGATTCTTATTAATAATTCTGATTCCTCTTATATAGTACATGAGTTTGGGGTTTAACCCTTAGAGATAAGAGAAAAGGAAAGATAGATATCTTCCATAACAAGAATAGAATATATCCGATATAGCTAGAGAATATTGTCCTAGTATATCGTGATATGTCTACATGCGACGATGTAGAAGACATCTGTAACATGTTCAGTTGCTTTCCCCAAGCATAAAGTGCGGCAGACTGAGAAAGCGGAGAGAGCGGTGAAAGCGAGCCAAACACGGTGAGCGCCGAATCCCCCGGCAGAGCAGTCCAGAGAAACCGGAGCGTAGAACAGAACCCTAGATAAACCAATCCGGTCCACCTCGGACGCCATGACCATCCACTCAGAAGCCCGATCATTACGGCGAACCAAATCGGAACTGCGTATAGCAAAATGTCGGCGAGTGTCTCTGTAACAGAGCTTCTCTGGAGGAAGTCCGTGGGGTTACAATAAGATTCACCCCCCCCCCCCCCCATAACTCTATACGATTTGAAAACTAAATTGAGAAATTCAGATTTTTAGAAGATGAAATGAATTGGCTGATGAATCAAACCTCTTATTATGAGGAATCAAACAGATTATGATGAGTTATTCTTCATCGAAGAGATTGGAAGAAGTGAATTGAAACTTGTGATTTTTCATTTCAGAACCAACTGTGTTACGTGTAGAAAAAAGAGAGAGATAAAGAAATTCAAGTTTTTATTTTCTCACATGTTTTTAATTTGAAGCTTTTCAAATACCACCTTTGAGGTGTGTATATTCTATCGACACTTTTTTTAACTAGAAATAGATGCAAAGCCCCTTCAAATCTCTTTCACAGAATTTGTTTTTGAAATATTGTTTAGATTTGAATAACAATGGATTTGATATAGTTTTTATAAACTGTTAATTAAATAACAGGAGGTTAGAGGCGATTTCCAATGACTTTTACATAAATTCTATGTCTAATAACATAAGATTTGAAAAGAGTTTTTTTAAAAAAATCATTTATAGAATAACAGGAGATTTTTTTAAAAAACCCCAAAACCTCCTAAAACTTCTAATCCAATACATCCCCTTAGTATAGATATATATATGTTGTAAAATGTTTTTTTTTTTTTTGTCATCTGAATTTTCATTAAAAACAGCAAAAAACGTACAAGGAGAGATACATGATAGAATACATAGATGTTGATCAAAGCCGGTGGAAAAACAAAATATCCCCAGAAACTAAAAGCCCAAAAGAGAGAGACAATAGCTAGCGAGATACGAAAATCCCCAGAGACAAGGTTATAAACAAAGGTACAAAACTTGAAGTGCTAAATATATGAGGATGCTAAAACTAAACTTTGGAGGCGATCTTCCTGCAACTCTTTTCATAGAACAAGGAGGAACCAAAGTTGAAGCCAGAACTTTGAGAGTCAAGAGCAAACCACACCACAAACAGGACTTTGCATGATCTCAAGAACATCAACAAAGGCAGAAACAATTGCAGAACCGAAAAGAAAGCAAGGCCATAAGCTGCACTAAACAAAACTACACCAAGAACCTTGACAATCCGTTTGGGTAAACCGTCAATTAAGACCAACCAGTCTTACACGCGGAGATTCGTGTACCCAATCTTACCCATCTACAGGCATAAGATTGGTCACCTCCTCGCAAGAGAAAACCAGATGAATCCCACTGCATCGTCCTGAAACCACTGTCCAAAGTCCAAAAAACTCGAGAAAGAGGGCGGTAGATGTCTTCACAGCAGAATACCATCAGAAAGACGAAACCCAAACCCGAGACCGAGTCAGCCGCAAAACCACAAAAACTTAAAGAGATGAGCAAGAGCAGATGCATCCCCATTCAAAAGCTATGACCCCCACAAGATAGAAGATAACAATAAAACCAAATCCGGAATACAACCTGACTAAACTAACCAGCCAAGACGTTACCCGTCGAATTAGCCCAAAGCCACTACTAAACCAAAGAGGAAGTCCAAGTCAAGACCAGAAAAGACAAACAAACACCACCAAAGAATGAACAAGGGTGGAGCAACAACTGATAACAAAAACAACCAGATCTGACGAGAATCATCATCATGAGCAACAAGGAAACCGACAAAAGCCAGAATCCCTCCACCATGAGAGAGCGAAAAAGCTGCAACACAGGCTGGATCAAAATAGAAAAACAACCCCTTCTACTGAAAACTTAACAAGCAGAAAAAGGAAACAAAAAAGAAAAAAGAAGAAAGGGGAAAGCCTCTCCAAACGGTGGCTAGCAACGCCGACCGCCGGAGAGGAACAAATCCATATTTTAAAATGTTAATATGTTAATGGACAATTCTTGGGTTCACCCCCTAAAATCCGCCCCCTCCTTTTTAACCAATCAGTAGGCCATGTAATCAAAATTATGATTAAACAAAATATGAATATTTAAGGAAAGAAAAATAAAAAATCTTTTTTTTGTTGATTTATATCATTTTCTCAATTTATATTTTCTTTTTATATAATTTGAATTTTGTGGTTTCAGTTAATACTAATATTTTCTCAAACAAAATAATATACAATATATATTATTAAAATTATTTTTAAAAGATAAATCTAAACCCTACTCTTTCTTTTATAAACCCAAACATATTAATATACAGTATTTTATTATAAAACATCTAAACCCTAATCTTTCTTTTATAAACCTAAACATATTAATATACAATATTTTATTATAAAAACATCTAAACCCTAATATTTCTTTTATAAACCCAAAAATATTAATATACAGTATTTTATTATAAAACATCTAAACCCTAATCCTTCTTTTATAAACCCAAAAATATTAGTATACAATATAGGCTCTAAATGGTGACCATAATTAGGGAAATGAACGGGAGGGAATATTGCATTCCTTTTCATTCTTAATTTTTTTTTACCATTTGCAAGGAATATTTATTCCATATAATTTCTTTCTATTCTTTACCATTCCTTATTTCTGGTGGGAATTAATGAACAAATTTATTTCTTATCAAATTTGTCAAGGAACAAAAAGAATTTTTTCCATTCTCTCTCTACATTTACTCCTTATAATTTTTTCCATATCATTCTTTTTCCTCATTGTTCCTATTATTCCTTAAGTGGTCACCAGTCGAAGCCATAATTTATATAACAAAATCTATTCGAAGCTACTTAAAATGATATAAATCAACTCCAAAGATTCTTGATTTTTCTTTCCTTAAATATTCATATTTTTTTTTAGAAAGATTTGCTAAAATAGGTCAAAAAATGGAACACTTGTCCCTTTACACTTTTTTGAAGTGTGGTTTGTCCCCTTACACTTTACTTAATTTTTAATCCAATTATAATCCTAAAAAATAAATTATTAATTGAAAACCAAATTATTTCTTCCCTTTTATTTATTTCTCTCTCTTCTCTTTATCAATTAAAAAACAAAAAAAATTTCATAATCTCTATCTTTATTGAATATTAAAATTAAAAAAAAAATATTATTTATTTTTCACAGCACATCTTTAATTTTTCAAAATCCCATTATATCCCTCTTTATATAAATTAGAAAAGAATCGAATTAGAAATTAATAGTTTATATATAAAAAGAATATTTGTCTAATAAAACTCTCTTTTTTGAAAAGAGAGAATATATTTGTTGGATATTAAAATAATAAAAGTATAGTATTTATATTTTATAATTTTTTACTTAAGAACAATAATTATGAAATAAATAATAAATAAAATTAAAGTCATTTATTTTTGTTATAATTTTAGATTTTTAAGTTGGAAAAGCAATTAATTAAAAAGATTTGAAAAGATACAGTGAATATTTTGTTATCATATTTCCTAGATTTTCTCAGATTATCGTAGAATATGTATTCTACCAGCGGTAGAACATAGAAAGAATGGTGGAAGTTCTATTCTACGGATAGTAGAACAAAGTGGTAACAGTAGAATATAAATTCCACACTCTGTAGAATACAGAAGAAACAGTAGAAAACATATTTTACCAAATCTGACTGAACCGTAGAACGTAGAGAAAACAGTAGAATTCATATTCTACGATGGGTAGACTATAAAGAAAACAGTAGAAACTATGTTTTACGATCGGTAGAAGATATAGCAAGCAATAGAAAATATATTCTACCAGTCCGTAGCCGGTAGAATATGAATTCTACGGTTGGTAGAATAGAAAATTATCTTTCATTTTAAAAATTAATTTTCAAAAAAAAAATGTTAATATAATCTCATAAGTGTATATTCTAATGTTTTGATTTTTCTTATATTTTCCGGATTGTAAAAGTATTTATTTTGAATTTATTAAATTTAATGTAGTCAAAGTTTTATAAAAATAAAGAAAGGTGTATGTGGACAAATATTCCATTTTTTTTACCTATTTTTCCAAATCTCCTTTTTTTAATTATAATTTTGATTACATGGCATATTGATTTGTTAAAAAAGAGGGGGTGTATTTAAGGATACATCTAGGGGGTGAACCCAAGAATTGTCTTATGTTAATAATAATAATTGATATTTGTAACAAATTAATATATTTACAATAGAGTTTTATTGTAATAACAACAATAATACAAATTTACTGAAATATGAAGTTATAAAAATGAAAAAAGAAAAATTTTAATTTGAAAAATGAAAAAGGGCAAAAATAATTAGTTTTGATTAAACATTGTAAAAAAAATTAGGGAAAACGACCTATTTCCACTTTGGAACTACCATATAGTAACAGATCCACACAAAGTTTCAACCTCGTCTCAGATCTCCCTTAACTTTAAAAACAAAACTTATATCCCCACAGTTTGTAGTTCGAAACCTATTAACACACAATATCAAAGATCTAAACCAATTTCTTCACAAACCGTAATCAATTGCGGTTTACGGTTTACCAAACTTGATATAACCAATGAAAAACGAAATTAAACCGGATTAAGATCCGATTAGGATCCGATTAAAATGGGTTAAACAAAATTAACAAATAAACCGTGATTTGAAGCTAAATTCCTTTTGTTAAAAAAAAATCCCTAAAAAAAATCTCCAATGCCCAGAACCCTAAATCCCCAAATCCTCTTTTTGAATCATCAAATTCTTAATCTTTTGGATAGAGGATTCAGAGAAGAGCTCGGGACTCTGATGGCGAA
>CM021250.1:27161616-27379845 GCA_010577795.1 Isatis tinctoria
GAAGAAGAACCGAAAGACCCTCTGATTCTTGGCCGGCCATTCTTATGCACAGCTGGAGCAATAATCGATGTACAAAATGGAGTGATTGACCTCCATCTAGGCGACATGGTGATGTCATTCGAGATGGACAAATTGTTGAAGAAACCGATGATGGATGGACAGACCTTCACTGTGGAAGGCTTGGATGATGTATATGATGAGGCAGCTGAAGAGATTCTGTGCCCGGATCCTCTTAAAACCGCTCTAACTCTAGCTGAAAGAGAGCATGGTTTCCTGAGCGAGGATGCCGACCGCTTTGCCAAGATGCTAGACTCCAGCCAAAGAATGGAGCAGATGGTGGCATACACGAGACTAGAAGATGAGGAGAACTCGGCAGAAATAGACGGAGCACCCGCTCAAATCCCGCGAGCACCTGCTCCGCCACTTGACCCGATAGACAGCCCTTGGAGTGAATTGAAAGCACCCAAACTGGAGCTCAAAACTCTCCCAGCCGGGCTCAGGTACGCATTCCTTGGAACGAACTCTACTTACCCGGTGATTGTGAATGGTGATTTGAATAATGTGGAAGTAGCTTTACTTTTATGCGAGCTTAGGAAGTATAGAAAGGCTATAGGGTATTCACTTGATGATATCACTGGCATCTCCCCTGATCTTTGCATGCATAGGATACATCTAGAAAATGAATCAAGGAGTTCTATAGAACATCAGAGAAGACTAAATCCGAATTTGAAAGATGTTGTTAAAAAGGAGATAATGAAACTTCTAGAAGCCGGTGTAATTTATGCTATATCTGATAGTACTTGGGTTAGTCCAGTTCATGTAGTTCCTAAGAAAGGTGGAATCACTGTAATAAAAAATGATAGGAATGAACTGATACCGACTAGGACCATAACCGGCCATAGAATGTGCATAGATTATCGTAAACTAAATGCTTCAACTCGCAAGGATCACTTTCCTTTGCCCTTTATTGATAAGATGCTTGAAAGACTTGCTAACCGTCCATACTACTGTTTTTTAGATGGTTACTCAGGTTTCTTTCAGGTCCCCATCCATCCAGACGACCAGGAGAAGACAACATTCACATGTCCTTATGGCACATTCGCTTACCGGCGCATGCCATTCGGATTATGCAATGCTCCGACAACCTTCCAGCGATGCGTGATGTCCATTTTTTCCGACTTGATCGAAGATATAATGGAGGTGTTCATGGATGACTTCTCGGTGTATGGAGACTCTTTCTCTCACTGTTTATCTAATCTATGCAGGGTACTTCAGCGATGCGAGGAAAAACACCTAGTTCTAAATTGGGAGAAGTGTCACTTCATGGTCAGGAATGGGATTGTACTTGGGCATCGCATATCAGAAGATGGCATCGAGGTGGATAAAGCTAAGATCGAAGTTATGATGAACCTGCAACCACCTACTTCTGTCAAGGGGATCCACAATTTTCTGGGGCATGCAGGCTTCTATCGCAGGTTCATCAAGGATTTTTCAAAGATAGCCAGACCCCTAACGAGGCTGTTGTGCAAGGAGGTGCAGTTTGAATTTGATAGTAACTGTCTTGATGCTTTTCATACGATCAAGGGAGCGTTGGTCAGCGCACCCATTGTGCAGCCACCAGATTGGAGCCTACCTTTCGAGGTTATGACGGATGCTAGCGACTATGCTGTTGGTGCAGTTCTCGGCCAGAGGAAAGACAAGAAGCTCCACGTTATCTACTACGCCAGTCGCACATTGGATGATGCTCAGTGCAAGTATGCTACGACAGAAAAGGAGCTTCTGGCCGTCGTCTTCGCCTTTGAGAAGTTTCGGTCCTATCTCGTTGGATCAAAAGTTATAGTCCATACTGATCATGCAGCACTGAAGTATCTGGTGACCAAGAAAGACGCTAAGCCGCGGCTACTTAGGTGGATTCTCCTACTTCAAGAATTCGACCTGGAAATCAAGGACAAGAAGGGAATAGATAATGGAGCTGCCGACCATTTATCTAGGATGAGGATTGACGAAGAACTCCCACTCAATGACAGCCTCCCTGAAGAACAGGTTTACTTGATCGGAGTATTCCAAATCGAGGAAGCATGTGCTCCCAACCAGCGAGCACCTGCTCAGTCCGAATTCTGCAACCAAACCGAAAGCAGCCAACATCCTCGGGTTCCTTGGTTTGGAGAGATTGCAAATTACCTAGCTGCTGATCTAGAACCTCACGGTTTTGTGGGCAACAAGAGGAAGAAATTCCTAAAGGATATTCGCCATTACTTCTGGGATGAGCCGTACCTGTACAAACATTGCCCAGATGGAGTATTCAGACGTTGCATGGCTGAGGAGGAGATACCGGAGATTCTGTTTCACTGCATGGCTCTTCCTATGCCGGACACTTCGCTACTTTCAAGACAGTCTCCAAGGTTCTGCAAGCTGGGTATTGGTGGCCAACAATGTTTAAAGATGCTCAGCGCTTTATCTCCAGATGTGATTCATGCCAGCGACAGGGCAACATCAGCAAGCGCAATGAGATGCCACAGAACTTCATTCTCGAAGTGGAGGTCTTTGATGTATGGGGGATTGATTTTATGGGACCATTCCCATCTTCTTTCGGGAATGAGTACATACTCGTGGCTGTTGACTATGTGTCTAAATGGGTTGAGGCATTGGCGAGTCCCACGAACGATGCAAAGGTGGTGATCAAGATGTTCAAAACTATCATTTTCCCGAGGTTTGGTGTTCCGCGCGTTGTCATCAGCGATGGAGGCTCTCACTTCATCAACAAGATTTTCGAGAATCTATTGCGCAAGAACGGTGTAAAGCACAAGGTCGCAACGCCTTACCATCCGCAAACAAGTGGGCAAGTTGAGATATCTAACCGGGAAATCAAGAGCATCCTTCAGAAGACTGTAAGCACAACTCGGAAGGACTGGGCTTCCAAGCTAGACGACGCTCTATGGGCTTATAGGACCGCCTACAAAACGCCTCTCGGGACCACTACTTTCCACCTTGTCTACGGTAAAGCATGTCACCTCCCCGTTGAGCTCGAATTCAAGGCCGCATGGGCTGTCAAGCTGCTCAACTACGACATTAAGCCGGCTTCCGAACGACGCATGATGCAGCTACACGAGCTTCAGGAGATTAGGCATCTCGCCTACGAGAACTCCAAAATCTACAAGGAGAGAACCAAAGCATACCACGACAAGCGCATCCTGGCTCGTAACTTCGCCCCAAACGACCAGGTTTTACTCTTCAACTCTCGGCTGAAGCTGTTTCCCGGGAAGTTGCGATCGAGATGGTCTGGACCTTTCACCATAAAGGAAGTGCGGCCATATGGAGCGGTGGTCTTGTTCAACACCAAAGGAGAAGAGTTCGTGGTCAATGGACAGCGATTGAAACCATATCTTGCCGACACACAACTCGGAGATGGGGAAGAAACTCCCTTGACCGAGCCTCCTCAAGCATAATCAAATCTCCACGTCAAGCTTAGAGACGTAAAACAAGCGCTTTCGTGGGAGGCAACCCACCAGGTAACATGTAAAATACCGTGAAGTTTTTTCTTATTCTATTTACGTTTCTTGTTTTGTTTTAGATTGTTTTTGCAGGTTTTTATTAAGTGTTGAGCGGATAGAGAGCAGCACCGATAGCTCCACCAGCGACCACTGAGCTGTGGTTATTTCTATCACCCTTGTTATATCCATTTTTATTTTTTGCTACTTTTATTTTATTTTACGGGTTTCTCTTTCAGTTTTGTTTCAACCGGGACGGTTAAAAACAAGTCTGGGGGAGGGATTTATTTGTGTACTAACATTGTGTTTTATTGATGTTTACTTCTTATGTTTTATTTTGGTGTGTTTAGATTTTCAAAAAAAAAATATATATATATATTTATCGAGTCAAAACAGTGTGTGATTTTGTTAAACTTTTTGGAATTGCAACATGTTCGATGTCATTGCCTTAGGACTGCTTAGCATTGTTTGAGGATAGTTTGGAAACGCAGAAAAATCCATAACTTGATCATTTAGTGAATTTCTCAAATCATCTGAACTTAATCGAATTATCGGAACTTAATATGGACTTAATTTATCTCACTTAGGGGGTTGATAATCATGTATTGGATTTTACATTTGGAGTTTTCTTTGCATCATTTCTACCAATCTTTGCTAACTCCAAATGGCTACACTTATCCTTAGTCTAGTACCACACCCTTACCATTTCCATGTTGAAACCCACTTTTCTTCGTTTACTGTCATTGCATTCATGTGCAAAAACTATGGAGTATACGGACCGACACAACTTTTCTTTAGGATTGTGTCTAGATAGGTGGTCTCTTTCTGATTAAACTCATGGGATGTGTCTAGAAATGTGATCTCTCTCTTTGAACATATTCATTGAAAATTTTCGTTTCAAAAAAGGGTAGAAGGTTTTATTCACATTCAAGAAATAAGCTTACATTGTTGATGTTCTTTTGATGCAGATCTTAGAGACTAACCGGTTCCATTCTCCGATATATAAAAAAAAAAAAAAAAAAAGAAAGAAAAAGAAAGAAAAAAGAAGAATAAAAATTATTTGCATTACAGAAAAGAAAACGGAAGGAACCGGGAAAGTCTAGGTAATATCGTTAAATTCCATAAAATGTTAAAATAAATTAATCATGTTCTTGATTTGTGACTTGTCAAAGGGTAGAAGGATTAGAGTTAAGGAGAGTTGTGTACCTCCTAATTGGTCTGTGTCTCACGGTGATTTTGCATAATGATTTGCATCTGTTTATATTGCTAAAAGAAACCGAAACACTTGAGCCACCAAATACCAACCTTGATACCTGGACCATAACGTGTTAGATATTCCCTTTGTGAGAGTACACGCATTTGATAATGAATGTTAAATATTGAGTTCTGCTTGATCATGAGATTTCACTCATTTACTACGGTTATGGAGAAGTACAATGAAGTACGGTTTGATCTGAACTTTGCGAATGCGGTTTACGGGCAATTGACTTAGAGTATGGTCCTATAAGTTTTACAAGTTTCACACATTTTTCTAACCTCTCCTCTTTGTAAGATATCTGGTTTTGCTTGAGGACAAGCAAAGGTTTTAGTTGGGGAGAGTTGATATTACGTGTTTTTAACATATTTTAATTCGTTTTTAGTATTCGGTTTGAGTTTTGATTTGCATCTTTTGTTAGTTTTTCGAGTCTTTTCTTTTGTTTTTAGTCTTTTACAGATTTTACGGAGTTCCGAAGGAGTTTGGCGTTTACGGATGTGTTCGAGTCAAGTTAAGATGGAAAAACGAGAAAAGGACCAAACACAAGGGAACAACCATTCCGAAGAAGAACGATCGTTCGGGAGAAGCAAAGGAACGACCGTTCCTATGGCTGGAACGACCATGGAGAACGATCGTTCCACCCGTGGAACGATCGTTCCTCTCATCACCTACCTTGCCGACAAAAGAAGAGGAACGACCGTTCCATGAAGAGAACGACCGTTCTTGCCCTCACCAACTCCACCAACAACCATGCACGGAACGACCGTTCTCCACCTAAGAACGATCGTTCCCGAGTTCACCAACTCCACCAACTTCGATCGACCGTCGAGAACGATCGTTCTACACCAAGAACGACCGTTCCCCGCTTCACCTACTCCCCTTCACCTTGGCCTATATAATGGACTCACAACATCACTCTCAAAACACACCTTCTTCCTCCTCCTCTCTTCTCTAGCTTCAAAGCATAGCTTCTTCTTTAGTTTTAAGTTTTATGTTTATGCTTTTATCTAGTTCTTGTTAAGTTTCTTTTAAGCTTTAATCTTATGCTTTTAATCTTATGCTTTACTTTCAGTTCTTATCTTTATGCTTAATTAAGTTTTACTTTCAGTCTTTATATTTATGCTTTACTTTTAGTCTTTATATTTATGCTTTACTTTCAGTCTTTATGTTTATGCTTTAATTAAGTTCTTATAAGTTTATATTCAGCTTTCATTATCTATTCAAGCTTTTATGATGAACTTTATAATCTCTTTGTTTTCTTCTTTAATCATGTCTGAGTAGACCTCTTAGTTAGGTTAAGGTTTCTCAAAGGAATTCATGAGCTTTAGGGTTAAACACAAATAGGCTATTCAAATCAATATCTTCACCCTTGTTGTTCTTAATGCTTAGATCGAATTGATCACTTGATCTTATGAAATTTGGTTTAACTTAGACAGCGAGAGTTGCTAGGTTGCTAGAAAGAACATTGGTGAGCAATTTAACCATTACCTGCGAGAGCAGATGTATTGAGAATTGTGAACATATTAAACATATCCTTAATGCTTGTCTACGATTTCTAGTACCAGCGAGAGCTAGGATTTCTAGGTTGATAGACAAAGATATTGGTACCACGAGAGTGGATTGATATTATCTTAGTGTTTAAGTTCTAGATTTATGCTTAATTATTGCCTGAATAGTTGTTTGATCCGTTGCTCTGAATCTCCTGCGATATTCCTTGACCTAACGCTGGTTTAATATTATCTTACAACCGATTTCGCTTTCATTACTTACTATTTACAAAAACCAAAAAACATATTGAATTGTCTTAGCTTTTGATTTAGCTCAATATATCAAAGTGTGAAAACTGGTCTTCGTGGGATCGACCCCTAAATACTACTTCGTATGCTGTGCACTTGCAGTAGGAAATAAGGGTTTAAAACTCGTGCATCAGCAGTTTCCTGAATATTCATCACCGCGATATTTTCCTTATTCCCCTCATTCGAAGAAAAAACTGGCAGTGATTTTGAGCTTTCTCTTTCCTCCTCTAAGTTTCCAAATCGATTCGATATCGTAATAATTGCCGTATCTTTAGTCTTCAGAGCTCTTTCCAAAGCTAGTTCCGCCTGCCTGCGAGGTACTATCTCGACCGGTTCCACCTGGCTCCGCGGTGGCTCCGATCGCCGCCCTCTTCCCCTGACCTGAACGAACTCATTGCCTGTTGGACTGTTTGCCGGCGTATTGACGTTTGCAACCTGACAGGGCGTAGTTGGAACACCGGAATTTCCCACATCCCTTTGCCGACACGAGTGCACAAGATGACCAAAGATCCCATATCTTGAACATATCTGAGATAGACCTTCATAAGAGATGCAGTATCTTTTTTCATTAACAACCACCGAACCCTTAAGAGGTTTCTTAAGGTTCACTTCCACACAGACTCGAGCAAAACGTCCCCTTTCAAGCTTCAAGGTTGTAAGATCCACTCTAATGGGAGATCCCAAACCCCTCGCAATACCCATAAGAATGGACTTATGGTACAGATTCACAGGGATATGTGCCAATCGAATCCACACTGGCGTTGTCACTATCTCATCCCTCAACGGATCAAAGTTTGGTGACCAAGCTTGGGTGAGGAGACAACTCCCAAACACCCTCCAAGGACCTCCGGTGAGAGCTGCCACATACTCTTCCTCTTTTTCAAATCGGACTAAAAAATGTTGTCTAGGCAGATCCAAGACATGCATCTCTCCGATTGGCCTCGACAACTCTCTAAGCTTACGAGTCAACACCACCATCGAAACCGTACTCCCTAGCACCTTCACAATCATGCACCGCTTCCATAAGCTGTTCATCGTTTCCAACACTTCTTCACCTATTGTGATAACAGGTTCCCCTTCCTCTCCGTCCGAAAAGTCCAGGCTCAACCTTTTCATCACAAACTCATCATCCATAATCTCCTCCGGATTGAGCATTCCTCCCGCGGTTCTCCCCATAACTTTCCTAGCCCACGACATCGGAGCATCTGACGGAACACCCGACTGCCTACCTTGCTCTCCCTTATCGTCCATCATCATATCATGCACGTTGGCCGCATCCTCAGAAATCTTCGGGTCGCCCTCTCCCAAATCGCCTTTTCTCAGATCTAGATCTATCATTATTTCTTTTTTGGCCGCTAGAATTGAACTACTAACTATCATACTAACTATCATAACTAAAACATATACTTTATTTTACCAAGTGCTGGTCTACAAAATTTTTTGGGTATTCAAGTTTCCTAGTTTCAACTTTATTGAGGAAAAGTGATTTACACTTTAAATCGGTATTATTAATAGCTTGGCACATGCATTAAGATTTAAGGGAGACTTGATTCTGGCCGGTCCTAAAGATGATATTTGTGTTTTTATATTTAATTCTCCTTCTAATAATATATATTTTAAGGTGCTTTAAAATTTTAAATTTTTGTATAAATATAATATATAGTTTATTATGTTACGAGAATGAACGATATTTTTTTGTTGGTTTTTAATTTTATTTTTTCTATTTTGTATGAAAGAAATATTTGTGGAAGTCATAATTTGAGATATGTTAATAGTTTTATTTTGAAATATATGATAATACCATATAATGTTTACTAATTATATAATTATACCAAGATATATAATATGCTTATCGATTTATATATATATATATATATACATATATATTCATATTTTATAGTTTTAAAATATTTTATATAATATTATGTTATTGACCCGAACTTTTGCGGGGTAATATCTCTACTTTTCCAATAATAAATCTAAAATTTTTAAAATTTGATCGTCAATTAATTCCTATTTTCTATTTTGATGGGTTTTCATTATTTATAATCACTTTAAGAAATCATAATATATTTACTTATAATAATTATGTATATAAATACTTCAATTTTGTATAACTTATAAAGAAATGGGTGTATTAGCTCATTTAGTTATATCTATCATAAGATATTTTTTTTTAGATCAAAATTTAGTTAAAAGTAATTATAATAATTTTTAATAATAATTACGAAAGTACTAATAATTAAAAAAATGAAATAAACTAAAAATATTTGTATAAAATTTATTTTTAATTAAAAAGGAATAATATCATTTATATTTAAAATAAAAAAGATATTAAATATTAAGAATTAATTAGTTTTAAATTTATTTAACATTATTACCTTTAATGAAATTTAAAATTTTCATTAAATTTTAATCTTTAATCTATTATATAATGGCGCAAGTTTCTTTCCTCCTAGCGTGCCACGTCAGTCTAAGCTTTCTGCCACGTGTCTTTCACTTCCCCGATATTCCAAAAGCCAAAAGAAAAAACCTCTCTCTTACGAAACGTTCATTGTCATTCTGGTTCTAATGATATATTTATTGGCCACAAAATCTACACTTTTCTCATCTCTTTTACTTTCCCGATCTCTCATTCTTTATACCTAGATCGATTCATTTTCAGTCCCATAATCTACAACATTGCTGGTGATATTTGGTGATCGTTGGTAAGATATCGCCTTTATTCATATGCTTCTGATAAATTTATTTCCTGTAACCGATCATACTAAATTCCTGTTTTTCCCCCTCCATAAATCCGATCTCAGAAGCTATTACGAACAAGAGATATCTTGGGAGAGAAGAAGCTCAATATTGAATATCTCGTGTTATTCGATCAGATAATACTGTACAAGTATTTATACTTACAAGTATGAGTAAACCGTATTCTAAACCTGACTAAACCATTCTATTTACAATATTAAACCAATAGGCCCCCTCAAGATGAGCTGCGAAAAATGTTTAGAATGCTCATCTTGGATTTGAGATAGTGAAAGGGATTAGGAAACAAAGGTTTAGTGAGGATATCAGCAACTTGATCTGCTGTTCGAACATGAAGAGTCTTCATGATGCCTCTATCCAAACGTTCACACATTGAGTGACAATCCGATTCAATATGTTTTGTCATCTCGTGAAAGACCGGATTTGTAGCAATGGAAATCGCAGCAGTGCTATCAGAGAACAGAATTGGAGTCGTAAGAAGAGGAACCTTCAAATCCTTGATCAATTTGAGGAGCCAAACCATCTCCTTAGACGCCATGGATAGAGAACGATACTATGCTTCTGCAGAGGATAAAGAGACTGTGTCTTGTTTCTTCGACTGCCAAGTAATGAGAGAGTCGCCAAGAAACATAGAGAAACCGGTTGTCAAACGCCTTGTGTCTCGACAGGAAGCCCAATCTGCATCAGCAAACCCTTTGAGAGTAAGATCATCAGAAGCAGAGTAGAAGAGACCCTGACCAACAGTACCTTTGATGTACTGTAATACTCGTGTGACTGCCTGAAGATGTGTATCCCGTGGTGCCGAAGAGTATTGATAAAGTTTGTGCACAGCGAACATAATATCTGGTCTGGTGTTGGTCAAGTCCATCAATCGACCAACAAGACTTTCTTTACATCTCCGGATTCGGTATAAGTACACCATCTTTAAGAGACAACTGTAAGTTGGGAATCATGGGGGTATATGTAGGCTTGCAACCCAACATGCCAGTGGAAGCGAGAATCTCCAAAGCATACTTCCTTTGACAGATGGAAATACCAGATGCATTCCAAGCAATTTCCAAGCCCAAAAAATACTTAAGAGTGCCAAGGTCTCGAATCTTGAAACAGATAGACAAGTCATGAATCAACTGAGTAGAAGCTTCTTGACTACTACTAGCCACAATGATGTCATCCACGTAAACCAATGCAGCCAAAAAAGAACCATCGACACAGCTCTTAACGAACAACGTGTAGTCACCATCTCCCTTTGAGAAACCCAAAGTCAACAAAGCATTGGAGAATTTCAAGAACCACTGCCGAGAAGCTTGCTTAAGCCCATAAATAGATTTCTTCAAGCGTGAAGCAGCATTCTTAGGTAAGGTAAGTCCTTCTCTCTCTGCATACCCTTCAGGTATCTTCATATAAATTTCCTCCTTTAAATCCCCATTAAGAAATGCATTCGAGATATCAAGTTGATGAAGGAACCATTTCTTAGAGGCAGCAACTTTCAAGTGGAAATGTACCGTGGCCAATTTTACAACGGGAGAGAATGTCTCAGTGTAATCCAATCCTTCCCGTTGAGTATATCCTTTGGCCACCAAACGAGCCTTGTGTATCTCAAGGCTACCATCAGCATGAAACTTCAGTGTGAATACCCACTTGCACCCAACAGCAGTCTTCCCCGGTGGTAAGGTAGTTACATACCATGTATTAGTAATTTCCATTGCTCCAATTTCTTTATCAATAGCTCCACACCACTCTTTAGACTTCCGTGCCTCAGAGTAGGAATAAGGAACCGGAATCTTGGTGATGTGATTAATGAAAGCCAAATAAGCCGATGATATGTTGGAGTAAGAAAGAGAGGAAGACATAGGATATGTAACACTAGAATTCACAGCATAGCAGTGATAATCCAGTAAGTGAGCAGGGGTTTTCCGGGACCGAGAAGCAGAGACCGTTGTTGTAGAGGGAACACGGGAACTGCTGTTAGTAACTGTTGGAGCAGTAGGAAAGAATTCCAAAGATTCGGTTGAAGCTGGAGTAGTGGCTAGTTCATACTGTTGTATTGAATGATCCCGGTCGTTTGCTTTCGGTTCATAGGGAAAAATATCCTCATGGAAGATCACATTCCGAGAGATATAAACCTTATGCGATTCTAAGTCCAAAAATTTGTAACCTTTGTAGCCTGATGGATATCCCAAAAACAAGCAAGCACGAGATCGAGGAAGGAATTTGTGCCGTTGTTTTGGAGAAGTCGAGCCATAACATAAGCAACCAAAGGTTCGAATATGTTCATAAACAGGTGGCTTACCAGTCAAAACTTCAAAAGGTGTCTTGTTGGAGAGAAGGGGAGAGGGAGTCCTGTTGATCACAAACGCTGCAGCTAAGACACAGACACCCCAATATGAAAGGGAAAGCTGTGAATGAAACATGAAAGCTTGTGCCACATTCAGAAGGTGCTGGTGTTTGCGTTCAACTACTGAATTTTGTTCAGGCGTCTCTGGACATGAGTGATAAGAAAAAATCCCCTTCTGCTGGAAGAACTCAGAAAAACTCATTTCAGGAGCATTGTCAGATCGCACAGATTTGATTTTGGCATTATATTGATTCTCGACAAGAGCAAAGAAGGAGGGAAATACTGTCAAAACATCATTCTTTGTCTTCAGTAAATAAACCCAAGTAGCTCTAGAGTGATCATCCACAATAGTCAAGAAATATTTGTACCCCTCCACTGTTTCAACCGAAAATGGCCCCCAAACATCAATATGTAAAAGTTCAAAAGTTGAATTACATATGTTGTTGGGAGAAGGAAAAGACAGTTTCTTCTGTTTTTGCCAAATGACAGATATGCCAAAAAGAATTTCCTTTATTCTTGTGTTTTGTAGTCCCCAAAGCATCTGATATTGAGTCCAGCCTTGAAAACGAAGCATGACCCAGTCTGTTGTGCCAGGTACCGATGTGCACCACTGCATTAATCTGCATCAGAGAATCACGAGTCTCCAGCACATACAAGTTGCCAACTCTCCTAACCTGTCCAATCAACAAGCCCCTGGTACGATCCTGAATTTCACAACAAGATGGATGAAAGATCACTCTGGAAACCAAGATCAGTCGTGAGGGAGCTGATACTGACGAGATTCAGTCTGAACTCAGGTATAAATAAAACATTTCGAAGTAGGAGATGTTTATTTATCTGAATACTGCCAATGCAACTAATCTTGATCACTGAACCATTCAGAAAATTCACAGAACTCTCAACAGAAGAATCTAGGGAAACAAACAATGCTATATCATGTGACACATGATGTGTGGCACCCGAATCAAGGACCCAAGTATCAGTACGAAGGGTATGATGTGAAACGGTTAAAATGCCAACAAAGCAAAATGTAGACGGAGAGAAACTTATACCCGAATTATCTGTGGCAGTCTGTGAGGTAGAAGCGGCAGCAGGAGTGGTAGGAGATGTACTCTGAAGCTGAGAGCTTAATAGAGCAATAAATTGCTGAACCTAATCCTTAGAGAGGTTACCGATAAAACCCTCAAGGTTAGCCGGTGCAGAAGCATCTGGAGGAGAAAGATTGACCTGAGCCGCAACAGCTGGAGGTTTATAAGACCTGTCAGGAGCTTTGCCTTTGGTAGGATAACCAGGTGGAAATCCATGTTTCTTATAGCATTTCTCTTCAATATGACCAATTTTGTTGCAGAAAGAGCAGATAGGTTTTCCCTTATTAGCACCGGTTTGAACATAGCAAACAATCGGTGTAGGAGAGCTCTCAGAGACCTGAAAAGCAGTAGAGGGAACAACCGTCGTAAAACTCTTCTGACTGTCGTCTTAGTCAAGGATATTATAGACCTTAGCTAATGTCGTCTTATTGAACATAGCAAATAATGATCTGCCGACAAATAGGTGAGTAGGAGTCATTCAAGCCAGCTATGAACTTCACAAACTTATCACGCTCAGCCTTTTCTTGGAGACGAGCGGCTTTCCCACAGGAACAAGGGTCATCGGGTTCCTCAGAATTCTCCAAGTTGCTCCACAGAGTTTTTAAAGTCGTGAAGTAGTCAGAAAGAGACATTGACCCTTGACGGAGATCCTGTATTTCCTGAGTAAGATTGAATGTCCTAGGCAGGTTTGTCATATGGAAACGACTCTGAAAATCACGCCAAATGTCAGTGGCATCATTCATACGAAGTATGCTACGATAAATCTGGGATGAGACAGAGTTGAGGATCCAGGATTTAACAAAGCTATTGCAACGAGACCAGATCCGAAAAGTAGGGTGAGATTCAAGAGGACGCGGAAGAGATCCATCTATGAATCCAATCTTATTCTTCACATCAAGAGCAATATTCATCGCAGCATTCCAATCATCATAGTTTATTCCATCGAGTTTGAGAGAAACGATTTGCAAACCTGGATGATCGGAGTGATGCATAAAAAATGGTGAGTGAACCGAATCCATATCCTCAGCAGCCATCGAATCTCCCTGGGTTCGTCGATCCAGACCTGTGGAAGCCGGAGAACCCGTCGCATAAGATCGGAGGTAAGAAGATGAGGTTCGAGCTGAACGCCGTGTGATTCGCTTGATCGAAACCATCGAAACTCAAAAACGAACAGTAAGGATCGTAGAGCGAGCTAAAAAAAGTGGAAATCAAACAACCAGAAAGCTCGATTTGAGCTCTGATACCATATTACGAACAAGAGATATCTTGGGAGAGAAGAAGCTCAATATTGAATATCTCGTGTTATTCGATCAGATAATATTGTACAAGTATTTATACTTACAAGTATGAGTAAACCGTATTCTAAACCTGACTAAACCAATCTATTTACAATATTAAACCAATAGAAGCATCTCCCAGGAAGATGAACAAGGCCTAAGACGGTGACCAAATCAGAAGTGGAGCTAAATGCAAAAGGTCTTACGGTAAGGGTTACTGCACAACGAGTAAGCGAGAATTTAGGGTCTATATTTACGAATTACAAATCTTATCCTCATCTAAATCAGAATAGTATGTTTCACCTCAGTGATAGACTTCAAGATGAAAACGGCGGCCGAAGGCATGATTGACAAGTGACAACTCTTCATCAAAGGTCGAGAAGACAACTGTGCTGGTGAAAGCAGCGGCAGCCAAAACTCGGAAGAAGTAAGTATCAAAACACTTTAAATTTGGTATATTAATTAGACATCTGAAAGAGTTGGATTCAGTGATATTTGACGGCTTTACATTGAACTCGGATGAGATATTCACCGTGATTGCTTTCAACTCTTTCACTATTTTTAGTTGATAATGACGTATGTAAACATCACTGAAAGAGTTTGATTCAGTGATTTTTAGTCAAAGGTCATCATTTACTTTTAAAATTCAGTTGATGAGACATTTTTAGTTGATCAAATGATGTATGTAAACACAAGCACGGTTTGTTCGTACAATCATCTGCAATGATGACCTTTGACTAAAAATCAAACTTATACATGTATTACAGTTGAAACGAATAGGAGAAGATGATGTATTGTTGATATTAGTATAGATTCTGACCTTCACCTGAATTTTATATTACTAAAAGACTTAATGAATCACTCCGAAAAGTTTGGAAGTTCAAATATTTTAGTTGTTTGTCTATCATGAATCACCCCAACAAGTTTGGTTCTCTTGATTGAGTGTTCTCTTAATAAGTTTTTTTGCAGTTCAAAGGCAGAAATGCACAAGTTTGGTTCTGCTTCGGAAACAGAAGCAGAAATGAAGAAACAGGCTCCTCTTTTAACTGCGAAAGCTTTGCTTTACTTTATTTTATACCATTTCTAATTATCGCTTTTCAATGTACAGGAAAAGGATGAGAAGCTTGATGGAGATGCAGCTATGAACAGGTTTTCATGCCATATATAGTAGAGTGCGGATGAGGACATGAGACAACGCATGGCCAAGCAAGCAGGTTTTGAAAACTTATGATGTAATTTTTAATATTTACAGGACTGTTGGTCAAAGGTAATTGATTGTTCGATGACGCTATGTCTATAACAGTTAAAGTTTCATACCAGACTGAATGCTTCTTTGAATTTCTCTACGATGCTTATACTAATAGCTCTTGCGGTTGTGGTCTCTTAAAAATCCGACCATTCTCTGTATATTTTTTTTTACATAGGTTTTGTTCATTGACTGATAAAGAGGTTATGGGAAGGAGCTACACTCCATCCCACCAAGGGGTTATGCGAGCAGGGCCTGAAGGACAAGCCCTATAGGAGGCCGATATGGAGGTCGTACCAGAGACTTCCCGACCTTCCTTTTGGTTGGCGATCTATGCCATGATTGCATATTCATATTTGACTTATCTGAAATTCCCTTTAACCACCTAGATTATAATATATTCGACTAATGAATTCAGTAAATCTCTATGCGCTTCAGCCAACAACAAGAAGAAGGTATTTCATTCCAAAAGGATTTCTCCATTTCAAAAATCGTACACATCAGTTTGTTGACATTGGATCACAAAGTGTTTATTTGTGATCACATGGGATCACTATTTGTTAAACAAAGAACAATAAACAAGGAATGTGGTGAAACAATAAGGTAAATGGAGATGAAGTTATCTAGCTAAAAGAGTAAATAGAAGCTGGATCATGGCAGACATTGTAGGACCATTGGAGGCTGCTAAGGAAGGTGGTGGGTAGGCTGAACATAGCCAACAATTCATCCATATACTTTGTTTACCTAACTTTCACCTAACTTGACCACACTTAAGCTTTCATCATGAATTCACCTACAACACTCCATTACCATTATAATATCATTTGTTTAGGTTTCAGACTAATGTTGTAAGCCTATATAAAGGCCCCTTATTGTTCTTAATGAAACACACACAATATATTCTATCAAACTTTTCTCTCTTAGAAATGTCAAGTTCTTTCTTTTCTTATGTTACAAAGATGTTCTTCATCACTTAGTGTTCTTAATCATCTCACTTAGTGTTCATAATTATCCGCAATCTCTTCATAGTATCAGAGCGTTTCGATCATTAATCATTCCTATTCTCACTCTTCTTTTTCTCAATCCCTTGTTCTCTCTCTTGTTCGTCTTTAATCTTGTGTTCTTTGACAAAGCAAGCATCTTCCTTTCCAAATTTTTTTTCAAGCTTTTGTTCTCTTCATTCATGGAAGAAAACAAACCAAAAAAACAAGAAGGTTACTCTGCCTACTATACTCAAAGGCGGCAGTAACTACTTGTTGTGGGCTCGGACTGCCAAAGCAGTACTCTACGGCAGAGGAGTCTGGTCACATGTTGGTGAGCCTGAAGAAGATGATCTCTTCACTTCTGAAGATGAAGAGGAGATCATGCCAGTCTCCAAGAAACAGTGATTCAAAACTGATCAGGCGGTTCTCGCAATTCTCCAAGGCTCTTTGGATTAGCCAGTCTTGGAATCTTACTCATACTGCACAACAGCCAAAGATCTGTGGACTTCTCTCAAGATAGTATTCAGAAATGTCTCAAACCTGACTCGTGTGTTTGAAGTCAAGAAGGCAATCAAGACTCTCTGTCAAGCTGACATGGAATTCAATGCCTTCTTTGGCAAGTTTCACTCACTTTGGGCGGAATTTGAGATGTTGCGACCAGCTACTGTGGATCCTTTGATCTTGAGTGAGAGAAGAGAGCAAGACAAGGTCTTTGCCCTTCTCATGGTCTTGAATCCTTAGTACAACGACCTCATCAAGCACATTTTCTGAGCCGACAAGCTGACAAGTCTTGATGAAGTATGCTGTCAGATTCAAAATGAACAAGGGTCTTTTGGATTGATTGGTGGAAAGGAGGAGCTCTTGTTGGCTAATAAGAGCTCTTACAAGCCTGAGGAGAAGAAGAGCACCTGCGATCATTGCAAAAAGAAAGGTCATATCAAAGACAAATGTTGGATTCTTCATCCACATTTGAAGCCGGCTAAGTTCAACAATGCCAAAGCTAATCTGGTTGAAGGCATGACAAGTTAAGGACTTAATGGAGGAGGTGCAATGCAAGGTTACAATGCTGGAACTCAAGGAGGACAAGAAAGCCCAAATGGAAATCCATTGGCAATGGTGCCATACACGGGAACACATGGAGCTGGACAAGTGATGTATGGTAGCTTTAGTGGGTGAAGCAATGATGTGGTTAGGAAGTCTGATCTGGAGGCCCTGATTAAGTCCATCGCTTCTCTCAAAGAGTCTGGTACATCTTTCCTCTCTACTAAGCCTAGTAAATCGCTTGTTATTGATAGTGGTGCTTCTCATCACATGATTAGTAACTCAGACTTGCTTAGTAATGTTCAGCCTGCTCTAGGTAATGTATTCATAGCTAATGGAACTAAGGTATCAGTTAGTGAAATAGGGGAACTAAAGTTGTTTGATAAGCGATGTAAAGCCCTTTGTATGCTTGGGTTTACTTCAAACTTGTTATCTGTCAAAAAGGCTACTACTGACCTGAATTGTTATGCAATCTTTGGTCCTAACAATGTTCACTTTCAGGATATTGACAGTATGAGGTTGCTTGGCAAATGGGGCACTAAAGGAGATTTATATGTCTTAGAAAACGCTTCACCAAGCACCGACCTATACTTTTCCTGGACTTGGTCACCCACATCTGAGGGCGTTACAGTTGTTGTTACCTAAAGTTACATTTGATCACTCTAAATGTGAATCTTGCATCTTATGAAAACATTGTAGAACTGTATTCCCAAAGTCTCAAACCGTTTATGCTAAATGTTTTGATCTTGTGCATTCGGATGTGTGGACAGCTCCTTGTCATTCTAGAGATAGATACAAGTATTTTGTCACATTTATTGATGAGAAATCCAAATACACTTGGGTCACTTTGTTAGCATCTAAGGATAAAGTTTTTGATGCATGTTTGAATTTTCAAACATATGTCACTAATCAATTTCATGCCAAAGTAAAAATCTTGAGGACATTTAATGGTGGTGAAATGTGAGTCAAAAGTTCAAAGAGCATCTCTCCAAACATGGAATAATGCATCAGACAAGCTTTCCTTACACTCCACACCAAAACGGTGTGGCAGAAAGGAAGAATAGACACTTGATGGATGTTGCACGATCCATGATGTTTCACACTAATGTTCCTAAGAAATTCTGGGGCGATGCGGTTGTATCAGCTTGCTATCTAATCAACCGAATACCAACAAGGGTCCTTAATGACTCTTCTCCATTTGAGGTATTGCATCGAACCAAGCCATCCATTGATCACCCAAAAGTATTTGGATGTCTTTGTTTTGTGTTGATCCCAGGTGAACAGAGGAAAAAGCTTGATGCCAAGAGCCTAAGATGCTTTTTCCTCGGCTATTCCCCTACTCAAAAGGGTTACAAGTGTTTTGATCCTACTTCTAACCGATTGCACATCTATAGAGAAGTGAAGTTCATTGAGGAGGAAGGCTACTATAAGACTAAGGATTTGGAAGGCCTACAAGAACTGACCAAAACCTCATCCGATATAGCCACTAGTCTGCGGTACCTTCTAGAGAAATTAGGCAATCCAAGTTCAGATCAGCCTAGCTCTTCTCAAGATGCTCCTCCTACTAAATCTTCTCAAGATGCTCCCAACAACTTGGTTCCTACAAGTCCTGAACTTGAGACTTCAATCAACGCATAGGTTTCTCCAAGTCCTCCTATCACAGCTGATCGTAGCAGTCTCCCTCATGAAGCTGACCGGGATGTAGCCAATGTGGAGGAAGACAATGAGATCTCAGACGAGTCTCTTGAAGCTCCTTTAGAAGAAACAGTAGAGGAAATAGAACCAGTTGAGCTTCATAGTGTTGGGGTCAAAATCCCCTCCTCGGAGATTGATGAGGCAAAAGGCCGAATTAACGGTTAAACATTTCATATTCTGGCAGCAAGCCCATGAAATGAGACCAAACGCCTGCTCGGGTCAAGCTCTTGGCTTAACCGGTCGCAGATGAACTAAATGGGTTGTGACCATTTGTACTCTTTCCTTATCCTTGGTTTTGTCCCAAAGGGTTTTCCGGGAAAGGTTTTAACGAGGAAAATTGGTTCACTTATCTTAAAACCCGTTCAGGAGCTAATCAAATCACTCCGACTAAAAACCCGTCGGGCCGAGTTCTTGGCATCCGGTCCGACGGATGAACTAAACTCTTTAACGGCCTCTCAAGACGAATCTCTGCATATCTTCCCAGCCCGGAGCATACACCAAGCCAAGACATGGGCTACAGCGGATCTCACCCTCTCGGACCGGCCCCAGAAGCTATTTCCCGACTATTGGGCCTCGGCCCAATAATTCCCGAAGAAACATCACGCCATTTAAAGACGGACTTCACACTGTTTGGAACGCGGAAAAACATCAAGGAGTTCACTTAAAACAAACGAGAAAAAGGCTTTTAACCGGAGAAAATCGGGCCCGAGGATTTAAAAGGCAAGCTGGGCCAAATCAAGACAAGCGGGCCGGATCGGAAGAAAAGTGGACTGATTGGCGGCGGCCCATCAGGTCATTGGCGGCGGCTATAATGAATTTTTACAACGTCCCACATTGCTTAGATCAGTCTTTGGGACCCCAGACACTCTCATACAAATAGACACCCTTGTATTCACTTTTAAGGCATCCCAACTCAAGTGCAAGAGCTTTCGAGATATAAGACAATAAGCTTTCTCGAATATTTTTGTACTTAGAGAATTATTAATAAAATAATCTTTCTCATCTTTTTACTTTTTGCCCTTTCTTTCTTGTTTAATAGAATTTTCGGAGCCCCGCGAAATATAAATTTCGACAGTGTGAGTTTCGGCTCTCACAGTTTGGTGGCGTCTGTGGGGACATCAAAATATTCTTTTTTCAAGAACAACAGGACACAGAGCGGAGGACCATGGCAGCCGTAGGAAGAACCGACGGTACCGGCAATCAGCCGACCGGAGGAAGAACCGACGGTACCGGCAATCAGCCGACCGGAGAAGCAGCTAGAGTCGGAGCAACCGCGGCCGGATCATCCGCAACAGGAGCAATCATCGCGGGAGCAACCGGAACCGGAACGGCTGCAGCCGGGAATTCCACCGTCGTACAGCCTCGGTCCGGAATGCCAATCGAAAAACCCATAATAACGGGAGCGGTCAACACCGGCCCGACCGGTCCAGCCGAAGATATCACGGCAATTGGCGACCTAAGGAACATAAAAGCAGGACTCGTGGAGCAACAAGACAGACAAGAAAGAGCAACGACGCAGGAGATGACGGCCATCCGAGAGCTAACGCAAGGCTCCCAGCCACTCGGAAGAAGATGCCCCCGTTTCTCACCGCAGACAAGCACTCCCGGAGGGCAGAACCTCGGTGAGCGAACCCCCGTCGGAACAAGGACGGAACCATCGGAACCGCCACCATTACACCGGAAAAGCGCAACGAGAAGTAAAGCCGAGCAGCCGGTCTCAACGGTAACCGACCGACAGAGAAATCACGGTAGAAGCGGACGGCCGCGACGAAGACAAGGCAGACGAAGAAGAAAAAGATTTTACCGAAGAAGAAGAAAACATACTCCTGGAGAACCAGTGAATAAGAGCCGAAGAGCGAGAGAGAATAGGCCGGACGGATCAAATGACCCGCTCCGCGAGCCGAAGAAGCGAAGTCGACGAGCAAAACGCCCAATTGGTGCTAATGGCGAGCCAGATAAGAGAAGCGAGATCTCAAGTCCACAAGGCGACCAGTGCGGCCCCCGAGACCGACCGACTCTTGGAGAAAACTCAAAAAATCTCCTTTACTGCGAGGATCACGAGTGTGAGACTCCCCGACCTCGGAGCAAACGTAACAGGAGCACCCAATGCCGAAGTGACGATCGTCGGAATTAACCACTCCAACAACGAGCCGCTCGTCAACGGCTTTTCAATCGAAGACCACGCGATGCACAAAGTTCTAATCAACACGGAAAGTTCGGTCAACGTCGAATTCCGTGAAACCCTTCGGAGGGTGAACACTTGGACCCGACATCTCACAACCCGTCCAAAACCGTCGACTGGTTTCACCGGAAAGACGACAACGACAGTCGGAGCAATCCAACTCCCCGTAATAACAACGGAAACGAAGCAGGACATGGAGCTCTCGGTGGAAAACCGCCCAGGAATTTACGACACGGCGAATGACAAAAACACCCCGCCGGTCAGCACGACCATCGCCAGAACGTCATTCATTGGAATGACCGGACCAAAAGACACAAAAGAAGGCGTGATGAGGGCGGCCGAGCTGGAGATCATGATCCCGGAACGATAAGACCAATGAGTCAAAACAACGGCTCGACAGCTACAAACAATCCGAGACGAAGGTCGAGCCAGGAACTTCTCACCAGAGGGATGCCCGAGGCAAGGACGACGAAGCATCACTGCAAGACGTCTTGAATTCTCGCCTCAAGCGGCAATGTCGGGAAGGCAAGATACAAGGGAACAAACCCCGTCTGGGACAAGAAAGGCTCATTCTGGGACGTCGCTGATAAACAGAATTTTGCAATCCTATCAATTAATTGTAGTATAAAGAGTGTCAAACCACTTGGGAAGCAATCAAACAACACCAAAGATGCAGAGAGCAACTTAAGCTAAATGCAACAAGATTTTGAGTGTGATACTATCAACCTAATAAGAAATTAAGTAACCTCAAGGTAAACAAGATAAAAGCAAGTAATTTAACAAACAAATAAGTTGCAAATATTAAACAAGGTGATTCAAACAGAAACAGAATGATTTATAGAAAAGCAGAGCAATAGCAAAAGATTAAGATTAAGATTCAATATTAAAAGCATTAGACCCTGGGATTAGGTTTTAAGACTTTAGATGATCTTTTGGAGACTAAAGGGTAACTAGGAGCCTTACTAGATCATTTCTAAACTAAGAACACAATGGTACATTGATTCACTCTCATGACATCAATCCTATACTATCAAGCAGTTTGTAAACTCAACTCTCATTGGAAACTACAAGATAATATGCATTCAATCAAGTCTCTTCTAGTCTGTCCAGCAACCTAGCATCAACTCTCATTGGCTAAGTGAGTACTAGACTCTCCAAGAATCAGTTCTAGCACTTTGAACACTTTTGATGTACAAAGATGCCTAAGATCATAGTTCTAAGCAATCAAGACTTATAACTATGGTTCAATCCACTCTAGGAGAAGAAATAACTTAGAAACCTCTAATCAAACTCTAAACTCCTTCAGATCATCCTTGGTCAACCCATCCCAGAATCTAATTAAGAAACTACTCCATACTAGAACAAGTTAAACTCAAAGTAATCAAGAAAGAAGACATGTTCATAAGAAAATATGAGATGATAAAAAGAAGATTCAATGATTCATACAAAGATAAGAATCTAGATGTTGTTCTACAATACAAAGCTTAGTTTTTCAGATCTAAAAACCTTCTGTCCATAATGGTCGAAATCCAGGCTTTTAAAAGGGTGAGAGAACACTTTTGGGAGTTGGTATAGTGGAAAACAGGCTGTTTAGTGAGTGGGATGCTCGTAGCGACTTGATCCAGGCGCTATTTCCAGTCGCTGCGAGTTCTTGATTTTGTAGCGACCGAAATCGAGTCGCTAGGACAAGTCGCTATGGACTCTTCTTCTCGAGCTTCATCTTCTTAGCGACTCGATCACGTCGCTATATCCAGGCGCCATATAAACGCTGTAATGTTTTAAACTTCGTAGCGAGAGGATCAAGTCGCTATATCTGGTCGCTATCTACGGTTGATTTGTAGCGACCCAAATCCACACGCTACATCCAGTCGCTACAGTGACTCCGAGTTGTGTTTCTTTGTTTTCTTGACTTATCTCTTCTTGACTCCCCCCAATTCCACAATGCAGCTACTCCAGAACCTGATTGGGACAACGTACACAAATGCAATCCTAAACAAACCTAAATGCAACTAAAATGATCAAAAAGAGGTGAGAAAACATGATTAAAAACATGAAAATTCTATAAACATCAACTCCCCCAAACTTATCCTTTGCTTGCCCTCAAGCAAAGCCAAAGAAAAATTATGAGAAAGAGGTTTGAAAGTGGGGACTCAGAGCCAAACGATTTCCATATTAGATTCAACCTAAGGTCCTTAAAAGTAGTTGACAATTGCAAGAACTAACAGCCTAGCTTTGTACTCCTCCAAGCCATTAAAATTCAAACTTAGTCTATCAAACTAATTGGAACTCAAGCAATCAAACCAATTCAACCTCTTACATTCATTAATGAAAATTCAAGTGCATTCTTGCAAAAAGGGAAAATCAATCACTCTCACTTGGTTAAAGGATCAAGGCTTTTTATGGTGGCTCAAGCTTTCTTTTCTTTTGTGGTGGCTAACTCTCAAATCAAGGAGCATTAAACATTGCACAAAATTTATCTAAGAAGGGGAACAACTCATGCATACAAAGATTGATCTCATTTGTTCTACCCATTCCTAAAACATTTTTGGAATTCTACCCTTTTGACACAATGTCCATCTTTTCTTTTTATTCACTCACCACCCCAATTACTTCCCAATATCTTTTTCTGAATGAGCTCATTTGCTAGTCACCTTGTGAACTTCTTAAACTTCTCATACTTAGCTCTCTTTCAACCATTTTTTTTTTACTTTTACTTGCTTTCACTTAGAGCTTTCTACAGCAACTACTTAGACTAGCTAGACAAGAGACTCTTCTTTTTTTTTTTTTTTTTTATAATCAAACTCAGCTCATTTTCAGAATTATCCCAAAGAATTTATCATCAAGAATATCACTCACTCATTCCCCATCCTAGCCAAAATGAAGATCAACCTTTGTCGTTCCCAATACTCTCAAGATTTTGCACATGTAAATGCTATCAGAAAAAGGCCTCACTCAATCAAAACAATGGTGGCTAGAAAGGAGGTAAATGGTTCTAAGGGAAGGAGAGATGCTTGGGTTAACATAAGTGTGGTAAAAGGGCAAAGGAAACCCAAGCAAAAGCCATGAGAGTGCATTTCAAACCCCTAAGCAAGAGAATTTAAGTCCAAATTCAAGTCTATTAGTTCATGAGGTTGAATTGGGGATCATGCAAGGTTCACTAGGCTAGAGTATTCCAAATTCCAAACCGAAGTTCCAGCAACTTTCAAGTACTCAAAAGGGCCCTATTTTCAATCCAATGCACAAACCTTTACAAGGCAAATTCATCATTGTCCCCTATGCAAATGCAAATATGCAACCTAAATGAACTAGACTCAATCCTAAAATGCAAAAAATGGGAAACTACATGCTTTTGTTTTTGGTTTTTTTTTTATGCAATTTTTCATTTTTTTTATTTTTTAAAAACTTAACTTTATACAATGCAAGAAGGAAGATATTTTTTTTTTTTTTTTTATGTATGCAATGCAAAAGGAAAACAAACTCAAAGAAAACAAGGTTAAACACTAGCTCTCCCCCAAACTTATTTCAAACCGTCTCGGTGAGAAACAAATTGGAGAAGTAACCGAAAAATAAAAAGAAACAAGAACAAAGCTAAACTGAAAATTATGTACAAAAAAAAAGGTGGAGAGTAGTACCTCAGAAGTGGTAGTGTGGAGGTGAGCATGAGGGCTCAGGAGAGAAATCCATGGTGAAATCCAGCGACTCGTTGTCAGAAACCGGTGGGGAGGGTGTTTTCATCTTCCTCCTTTGTCTTCTCCCTGTGGTGGTGGACCTGTGCAGCTGTGGTGGTGCCTCTAAACCATCCAAATCACAAGAGGCAGAACGACGGAAGTGAGAAGGTGCAGATGATCCTGCTTCCTCGTCATGGTGGGAAGCTCGCTTGTGTTGCTTGTTTCCAGAACCAAGCAGCCTTGTCAAGTGCTTTATCTGCTTCTTCATCTTGTCATAACCCTTAGCCATCTTCTCATATCCAGCAGACATTTTCCTCAGACTCCTATCTTGCCACTTGTTCCAGCGCTGGAGTGTTTCTATCTTCTTGTGAGCTTCTTGGAGTGGGCCATTTGGGAGGGCACGGTCATGGGGACTGAAATGGTAGCGAGCACCACCATAAATGGGTTCATCTGGCTGCTCTTCTTCTCTCACTTCAGCACTTTCTGCTCTTCTATCTGCTCTTTCATTTCTAGATGCTTTCATACTCTCAAGTGTTATGAGCTGAAGCACACCGTGTCTCGTAGGGTTGTAGCAATACGGTGAGCCAGTGAGATCGAATGCGATGTTGTTTCTGTGAGCCAGTGAAGTCAAGGCAGGAGCAGGTAGTAGTACCTTAATGGGTGATCCATCAAATTCCTTGTATCTGTAAGCATACATTTCGCCACACTTCCCCTCAAGATACCCTGTCTTCTGCAAGTAGAACTCATCAATCAAGTCACCAAAGATATCTGTTGTTGTAGGAGTCAGAGTAATTGGCCTCGCTCTTAGGATTGGTGTGATCATACCACCAAGTCTGACCAATGGTTCCTTGTCTCTGTGGTTGCATCCCCACTCCTTCAGCTCTAGGAGTCTTTTCACAAACAAACCCACAACATTTAGATCTCCTTGGTTGCGTCCTGTCAGTATCTCTCTGCCATTATTGAAAACTCCTCCAAACAAAGGGCGGAAGCCAATGGTGAGAAACTTAAGTTCATTTTCTTTGACTTTGGACAGCTCTGGCCTACCATAGAAAGTTTCAGCAAGGATTTATGGACATACCGCGTTGCAGGGTGTCTGATCCCAGAGTTTGCAATTGCACCTGGAGTGTGCGTACCAGAACCTATCTCATTCCAAAATGCTCCAGTCTCATATTTGTGGTTGGTGATGTGTGAGTTTATTCCTTCAGGGAACCCAAAAATTGCATTCAGCTCCTTGAAACCCATTTCAAAGCTCTTCCCTTGAACCTTGAACTTGATCACACCAGTGCCATGTTCCTCAGTGTACTGCGAGCTATTATAGAAAACAGCCTCCAGCGAGGCTAAGAACTGACAGGACTCTGGTTGGGAATGGCGGTGTCTCATCCCAAGAAGGTTAGCAATCCCCATGTTTGTCATGATCATCCGCACGTCATCATATATCCCCATCCTATGCAACAGCTCTACATCTGGGAATTTAGTTGGAACCCACTCCATTGCTTTGAAAGCCTTGTGATAATCGTTGTACTTGTATTTCTTTGGTGCCTTCTTCTTTGCAGGAGCACTAGATGAACCACTGGCCATTCCCTCAGTCTTTCCACTGTTTCTTCCTCAGCAGGATCAGGTTCAGGCTCTTGTTGCGGTTTTCTCTGCCTTTGCTTAGCCATTGCAACTTTCTTCTTTTTTGGTTCAACAACTTTCTTGCTCTTTCTTGTGCAGCTTCTCGTTCTTTCCCTTTGTCTCTACCCATTTCTGCCTGCAAAATAGAAGACACTTGAAAACTATGTTAGTCTTAAGTCTAATTCAAAGCACAAACATAAGGATGATCAATCATGAACACATCCTTTCAATAATCAGAGCCACAAGGGAGAAGGTTCATCATTCAGCAACAATTCATCACAAAGACCAGTTCCCATTCTCCATGAAACATTAACTCAACACATTTTCGAAAATTCATGAAAAATTTCAACTCTTTACCCCAAATTCGAAAATTTTGAGAAACAGAGGTTTCCCAATCATCTTAATCTCTTGCACACATCATAAACATACTGAAACCATTCCCAAAGAAACCACAATCATGAGTTTTCCCAAATTTTCGAAAATTCCTACTCAAGAACCCTATTTCACAAATTTTTCAATATAATCAAGTTCAAGGGAAATTGAGCAAGAAATTCTACACATAACTCATACTCAACAAGTTTTTCATCATTAAGAACAAGATTCATGCCATGAAAGCACAAAAATGTTGAAATCGAAAATTGCTTAATCATGGAGAAATTAAGTTTTGAGGAGTTACCTTTCTTGTTGGAGATTGAGAGGGAGGGAAAAATGCAGGTATTACTCAATGGAGGATGAGAAATCGTGAGTTTAGCAAAAAAAATCACAACTTTTAGTGAAGAGATGAGTGATTTGTGTGTTGTTGTTCTTGATGATTTTTTTTTTAGAATGAAGGTGATGGTGAAATCGACGGGAAGGAGGAGAAGAGTTGACTTACCTGTAGCGAGTGGATTGAGTTGATGCATCAAGTCGCTATATTCCGTAGCGATCGAAATTGAGGCGCTATATTGAGTCGCTATGTTCATTGTTTCGTAGCGACTTAATCGACTCGCTATTTCCACACGCCATATGAACGCTGAAAACTCCATTATTTCGTAGCGATCGAATTTGAGGCGCTATATTGAGTCGCTATTGTTCATTGTTCGTACGACTGACGCTATTTCCACACGCCATATGAACGCTGAAAACTCATTTATTTCGTAGCGTCGATCGAATTGAGGCGCTATATTGAGTCGCTATTGTTCATTGTTTCGTAGCGACTGATCAGGTCGCTACATCCACACGCATATGAACGCTGAGTCCTTCCTCTTTTTTTCCAGCGACTCGATCACGTCGCTACAACAAGTCGCTGTCCCATCATTCCTTTAGCAACCGAAATCGAGGCGCTACGTTTGGTCGCTATGATCCTTCAAGTCATTTGTGTTCCCTTTCTTCCATCCTTGCTTGGATCTCACTCTTGTAGTACCTGATCAAAACTAAAACACTCAGAAAAGGATAAAATTGCTTCAAATAAAAGTATATACAAGGGATAACCATGGGATTTCCTCCCAAGTGAGCTTGTTTAAAGTCTCTTAGCTTGACTTTGCCATTTTCCTCAGGTTGGGGTGGGATCCAGAAGGGGCATTGAACCACTTTCTTCAATCAGCTCATCTGCCATGTAAGGTTTCACCCTCTGACCATTCACTGTGAAGTCACTTCCCTCCTTGTTGCTCAGCACAACCACACCATATGGTCTCACTTCTTTAATTCTGAAGGGTCCACTCCATCTTGACTTGAGCTTTCCTGGAAATAACTTGAGCCTTGAGTTGAAAAGCAGAACCATGTCACCTTCCTTGAAGTCCCTTTTCTGAATTCCTTTGTCATGAAAAGCTTTTGTTTTTCCTTATAAATCTTGGAACTCTCATAAGCATCAAGTCTTATCTCATCAAGTTCACTCAGCTGTATCAACCTCTCTTTCCTTAGCTGTTTTAATGTCAAAGTTCAGAAGCTTAACTGCCAAAGTGCCTTGTACTCAAGTTCCACTGGAAGATGGCATGACTTTCCATAAACCAAGTTGAAAGGGGTTGTACCTAAAGGTGTCTTGAAAGCTGTCCTATATGCCCATAATGCATCATCCAGCTTGGCTGCCCAATCCTTCCTTGTCACACCAACAGTCTTCTCCAAGATAGCCTTGATTTGTCTATTGGAAACCTCCACTTGACCATTGGTTTGGGGATGGTAAGGTGTAGCAACTTTATGTTTCACCCATGTTTCTTGAGCAGACTTTCAAAAACCTTATTGATGAAGTGTGATCCTCCATCACTTATCACCACTCTTGGTATCCCAAATTGGAAAGATTATGCTCTTAAACAGCTTCAGCACAACCTTGGCATCATTAGTTGGACTAGCAATAGCTTCCACCCACTTTGAGACATAGTCAACTGCTACTAAAATGTAGGAGTTGCCATAAGAAGATGGGAAGGGTCCCATGAAGTCAATTCCCCATACATCAAAGATTTCCACCTCAAGAATTGGGTTTTGGGGCATCTCATTTCTTCTGCTGATGTTGCCTTTCCTCTGACATGGATCACACCTAAGAATGAAGCTGTGTGTGTCCTTCCATAAGGTTGGCCACCAGAATCCAGCCTGAAGTACTTTGGCAACTGTCTTGAATGTGGCAAAATGCCCTCCATAAGCTGAACCATGACAGTGATGTAGAATGCCATCTACCTCCTCTTCAGCAACACATCTTCTGTAGAGTTGATCCTTGCAAAGGGTGTAGAGGTATGGTTCATCCCAGAAGTATCTTGTTATATCCTTGAAAATTTCTTCCTTTGATAGTTGTCCAGCTTCAGGGGTTCCTTCTCACAGGCTAAGTAGTTCACTACATCAGCATACCAAGGAGCTTTTTCTTCCAACCTCTCTGCTTCATCCAGCTGGTTTGCTACCTCTGCAGCTTCAAAAACAACCTTGATGGCCATGAGTTGTTCTTCAGGAAGTGAATCATCAATGGGGATGTTATTCTCTATCCTCAGCCTTGACAAGTGATCAGCAACACCATTCTCAACACCTGGCTTGTCTTTAATCTCTAGATCAAACTCCTGAAGCAGCAAAATCCATCTCAGCAATCTTGGCTTAGCATCTTTCTTTGCCAGTAGGTGTCTCAATGCAGCATGGTCTGTGTAGACAATGACCTTTGACCCAACCAAGTAAGACCTGAACTTCTCAAAAGCAAACACTATAGCTAGGAGCTCCTTCTCAGTGGTTGCATACTTGACTTGTGCTTCATCTAAGGTCCTGCTTGCATAGTAGATCACATGCAGCTTCTTGTCTCTCCTCTGTCCCAAAACAGCACCAACAGCATAATCACTTGCATCACACATCAACTCAAATGGTAGATCCCAGTCTGGTGCCTGAACAATGGGTGCACTGACCAACTCCTTCTTGATTCTCTGAAATGCTTCAAAACATTCAGCATCAAACTCAAATGCCACATCTTTGCAGAGGAGTTTTGTGAGAGGTCTTGCAATCTTAGAAAAGTCCTTGATGAATCTCCTATAGAAACCTGCATGTCCTAAGAAGCTCCTAATCCTTTCACATCTCTTGGAGGTTCCAAGCTGGTCATCACATCAATCTTTGCCTTGTCAACCTCAATTCCCAATTGAAACCTTGTGCCCCAATACAATGCCTTCTCTGACCATAAAATGGCACTTTTCCCAGTTCAGCACTAAGCTTGTCTCCACACCTGTTTAGAACCCTGCACAAGTTTGACAAACAAGCAGAGAAAGAGGAGCCATATACAGAGAAGTCATCCATGAAGACTTCCATGATATGCTCAATTAGATCAGAAAATATTGACATCATGCATCTTTGAAAGGTGGCTGGAGCATTACACAGTCCAAATGGCATTCTCCTATAAGCAAAAGTGCCATAAGGGCAGGTAAAGGTGGTTTCTCTTGGTCATTAGGGTGGATTGGGATCTGGAAAAACCCTGAATAACCATCTAAGAAGCAGTAATAGGGATGGTTTGCTAGCCTTTCTAACATCTGATCAATGAATGGTAAAGGAAAATGATCCTTCCTAGAGGCAGAGTTCAGCTTCCTATAGTCTATACACATCCTATGGCCTGTGATAGTCCTAGTAGGGATCAACTCCTTTGTCATTTTTGACAACTGTGATCCTCCTTTCTTAGGTACTACATGAACTGGAGAAATCCATGTAGAATCTGAGATGGGATAAATGATTCCTGCATCCAAGAGCTTCAGAATTTCCTTCTTAACTACTTCCTTAAGGTTAGGATTCAGTCTCCTTTGATGCTCAATGGAGGTCATGGACTCATTCTCTAGGTTTATCCTATGCATGCACAAGCTAGGTGAGATTCCTTTGATGTCATCTAAGGAGTAACCTATGGCTTTTCTATACTTCCTAAGCTCTTGGATGAGAAGACTAGTTTCCTCTTCACTAAGCTCATCATTTACAATGACAGGATATGAGTTATTAGTTCCTAGAAAGACATACCTTAGCCCTTGGGGAAGAGGTTTGAGGTCCAACTTTGGGGCTTTGAGCTCACTCCAATCATCCTCAATGCTAGACTGACCCTTGCTAGCTTCCTCTCTGATGTCTTCTTTCTCCACCATACTGACTTGGTGCACACATCCTGAAACCTTTCAAATCCTGAAACTTCCTCTTTGACCTTGTGTGAATCAAGGAGCCTCATACTCAGCAGCTTCCACACTCAGGTTGTCCTCTTCACTCTTGGAAGTCAAAGCCATCTGCAATGAGTCTTCTTGAGCCAACTCCTCAAGGAATTCATTAGCCAATTCATCCATAGTCTCAATCCAAAACATCTGTCCTTCTATTGTTGGCTTCTTCATGGTCTCCTTGATGTCAAAGTTGAGAGTGTAGTTGTCTCCTAAGTGAAGATCAATCTTTCCTCTCTGCACATCAATGATGGCTCCAGCTGTTGCCAAGAATGGTCTTCCAAAGATTATTGGGTCCTTAGCTTCACCATCCATTTCCAGCACTACAAAGTCTGTAGGGATCTCTGCATTCCCCATCATCACAGGCAAATCCTCAAGTAAACCAGTTGGATACCTTACTGTCCTGTCAGCCAAGATGAGTGATATCCTGCAAGGCTTGAAAGAAGTGAATCCTAATCTCTGAGCAACTGACAGAGGCATCAGGCTTGCACTTGCTCCAAGGTCACACAAACACCTTTCGAAGAGTAAAGGCCCTAATGAACAAGGAATTGTGAAGCATCCAGGGTCCTTCTTCTTCTTTGGAATGATTTCTTGGAGATAATAGCACTGCACTCATGAGTTAAAACCACCATCCCTTCCAGAGCTTTGGTCTTCTCTTTGATGGCTTCTTTGAGGAACTTGTTATACGGGAGCCATCAAGAAGGCGTCTATTAGAGGCATGGTTACCTGAACTTGGCTCATGTGTTTATCAAACATGGCCCTATATTTGTCTGTGAGTTGCTTCTTGAATCTCCCTGGAAATGGCAACTTAGGCTCATAGGGTGGAGGAATAAAGACCTTCTCCTTTGCAGTAGATGATTTCTTCTCTGATTCAGTCTTCTGTTCACCAACTTTCCCTTTCCCCTTGTAGTCTGCCACTTCCTCAGCAACTGTCTTCTTGTAGTCCAACTCTTCTTCAGCAGCTTGTTCCACTGTATCTGACCCAATCTTTACTCTTTCTTCACTCTCAGCTGTCTCTTTAACCAAAGTATCAAAGTCCTCCTCCCCACCAATCTGTTCATTGTCCTCAATGACTACCTTAGGTCCCAGCTCCTTTCCACTTCTCAAAGTAATGGCATTGATGTACTCCTTGGGGTTGGGTTCTGGTTTCCCTGGTAGCTGGCCTTGTGGTCTTTTAGAAGAAGAAGGCATTTGTGCCATTTGGTTGTCCAGGATCTTCATGTGTTGCTGAAGGCTCTCAACTTTTGCATTGAAGTCATTCTTCATGGTGCTGAACTCTATAGCAGATCTGCCTTGACCTTCAATGAGTTGCCTTAGCAAGGCATTTGTATCCTCTTGTGGGTTTGAAGAGCTAGCTGGAGCTTGTGGCTGTTGTTGCCCGTGATTTGGATAGAATCTTTGCTGGGGGTTTTGATTCTGTGGTCTAGGCCTGAAAGCTTGATTGTTGAAGTAAGGTTGCTGCTGGTAGTTGGATTGTTGTTGACCTTGAGCTGGTGCCTTTTGTTGAGGGTAGACCTGATCTTGTGGGTTCTCCACATTGGGATTTTTATAGGAAAAGTTGGGGTGGTTCCTATAGTTTGGATAAAAGCCCTTTTGATAGCCTTGTCCTCCCATGTAGTTGATCTCTTCTTGGCCATCTTGTGGCTGTTGAAACTGACCATCTTGGTACCCTTGACCCTGATCAAATTCACCAACAAAGTTGACAGACTTTTGGTTGGCACTGAGAAGCTTGTCAATTTTCTCATTCAAAGCTTTGATCTCTTTTCTGTGACTATCCCCCATATCTCTGGTAGTCCTATCATAGTCATCACCATGTGCTGAATCACTTTGTGCCAAATTCTCCACTAGCAACATGCCATCAGCTTCAGGTATGCCCACAAAGTTCCCATTACTAGCTGTGTCTAGCATCATTCTGTATTGGGGAAGGACTCCTCTATACAATGTAGTAAGGAGACTCTCCTTAGAAAAACCATGATGAGGGCACTGGATGGTGTAGCCTTTAAACCTCTCCCAAGCTTCTCCAAAAGTTTCAGTTCCTTTTGTTTGAAACTGGATATCTCATTCCTTAGCCTTGCTGTTCTTGAGGTAGAGAAAAATTTGGTCAAGAAGGCTCTTTTGCATTGATCCCATGTGGTAATAGATCCCTGAGGCAGACTCTTCTCCCATTGATGTGCTTTGTCTCCCAGAGAGAAGGGAAACATTCTGAGCTTGAAAGCATCTTCAGAGATACCATTGATCTTCACTGTTCCACATAGCATGTCAAAGGTATCAAGATGATCCAAAGGGTCTTCCATAGACAGTCCATGGAATTTGTTGCTCTGCACCATATTGATCAAGCTGGACTTGATCTCGAAATTGTTGTTCTCCACTGATGGTGCTCTGATGCCAGCTCTGTGTCCATGGATGTGGGGTTGATCAATGTCCCCAATTGGCCTATGCTCTGTCATGAGCTCCTTGATCGTCTGGATTAGCAGCCATAGTGTGACCTAGCCTTTGCAGATGATCAAGTCTTTCCTGCTCTCTCCTTTCCCTTGCTATCTGTCTTTCCAAAGCCCTTATGTCGTCAGCTCTTGGAACAAGATTGGTTGGTCCTCTGCTCCTCAAGTGCATAAACTGAACCTGCAAAACAGAGGAAACACTTACAAAGAGAGTGAGAGTTCAGGAAGAAATAGAATTTAGTCTCAAGCAAGCTATCAATCTCTAATGGTTCAATTAACAATCCCAAGATGGCAACGGCGCCAAATTGATAAACAGAATTTTGCAATCCTATCAATCAATTGTAGTATAAAGAGTGTCAAACCACTTGGGAAGCAATCAAACAACACCAAAGATGCAGAGAGCAACTTAAGCTAAATGCAACAAGATTTTGAGTGTGATACTATCAACCTAATAAGAAATTAAGTAACCTCAAGGTAAACAAGATAAAAGCAAGTAATTAACAAACAAATAAGTTGCAAATATTAAACAAGGTGATTCAAACAGAAACAGAATGATTTATAGAAAAGCAGAGCAATAGCAAAAGATTAAGATTAAGATTCAATATTTAAAAGCATTAGACCTGGGATTAGGTTTTAAGACTTTAGATGATCTTTTGGAGACTAAAGGGTAACTAGGAGCCTTACTAGATCATTTCTAAACTAAGAACACAATGGTACATTGATTCACTCTCATGACATCAATCCTATACTATCAAGCAGTTTGTAAACTCAACTCTCATTGGAAACTACAAGATAATATGCATTCAATCAAGTCTCTTCTAGTCTGTCCAGCAACCTAGCATCAACTCTCATTGGCTAAGTGAGTACTAGACTCTCCAAGAATCAGTTCTAGCACTTTGAACACTTTTGATGTACAAAGATGCCTAAGATCATAGTTCTAAGCAATCAAGACTTATAACTATGGTTCAATCCACTCTAGGAGAAGAAATAACTTAGAAACCTCTAATCAAACTCTAAACTCCTTCAGATCATCCTTGGTCAACCCATCCCAGAATCTAATTAAGAAACTACTCCATACTAGAACAAGTTAAACTCAAAGTAATCAAGAAAGAAGACATGTTCATAAGAAAATATGAGATGATAAAAAGAAGATTCAATGATTCATACAAAGATAAGAATCTAGATGTTGTTCTACAATACAAAGCTTAGTTTTTCAGATCTAAAAACCTTCTTGTCCATAATGGTCGAAATCCAGGCTTTTAAAAGGGTGAGAGAACACTTTTTGGGAGTTGTATAGTGGAAAACAAGCTGTTTAGTGAGTGGGATGCTCGTAGCGACTTGATCCAGGCGCTATTTCCAGTCGCTGCGAGTTCTTGATTTTGTAGCGACCGAAATCGAGTCGCTAGGACAAGTCGCTATGGACTCTTCTTCTCGAGCTTCATCTTCTTAGCGACTCGATCACGTCGCTATATCCAGGCGCCATATAAACGCTGTAATGTTTAAAACTTCGTAGCGAGAGGATCAAGTCGCTATATCTGGTCGGTATCTACGGTTGATTTGTAGCGACCCAAATCCACACGCTACATCCAGTCGCTACAGTGACTCGAGTTGTTTTCTTTGTTTTCTTGACTTATCTCTTCTTGACTCCCCCCCAATTCCACAATGCAGCTACTCCAGAACCTGATTGGGACAACGTACACAAATGCAATCCTAAACAAACCTAAATGCAACTAAAATGATCAAAAAGAGGTGAGAAAACATGATTAAAAACATGAAAATTCTATAAACATCAGTCGCCGCAAAAACCGCAGAACGCCGCAAGACAAATAATCGAGCAACCAGATTCGACGGTGATCGGCAAAGAAGACGGAGGAGAACCATCGCATACGGAGCTAGCCAAGACATTAAGAGACGAACGAATTGCGTAAAGCAAAAGACGCAACATCAAGTCCCGAATCGAAGACGATAATGGACCTAGAACGGCAAAGCGGACAAGCGAAGGCAAACGGATTGGTAGCCCAAGAATTGACGTGGATCCAAGACGAAAACTGAACAAGGAACACCCCTTCAAGAGAAGACTTAAGACAAAACTACGGGATCATCGAAGCAAAACCGCTCCGATTTGTACTGCCAATCATATCGCCTGGAGAACGTAACTCGATAAAGCGAAGCTCGATCAGGACAAGGGCGGAACCATCCGGATCCCCACTGCCGCAACGGAAGAGTACCCTGGGGCGAGCAGCTGGGTGGCCAACAGGGACGATAATCAATGAAGAAAATGGAGGAAGAACCAGAACAACCGAAAACGTTACCAGACAAGATATAATTGAAACCCGCAACAAGGGAAGGGATCCCACCAGAGACAAAGGAAATCCAATACGGGTTGAACATCGAAGGCCAATTGGCGAGCAAGGAAAAACAGACCGAAGGAGAACGTTCTATGCAAGCAAGAAACTCTCGATGAAGATATTTGGACTCTATCCCAAGGCCGAGCGAAAGTTGCGAAATTTCGTAAAACGTTCGAATCGGTTGCGTCGAAGATCAGCGAGCTCAGCAATCAAGCCGCACTCGCTACTTTAAGAAGAGCGCTACGGTATGAGTCGAGCTTCCGAGAAGAAATTACCCTGGACCCCCCTGCGACGATCCAAAAATCATTGCACCGTTCCTCAAGTTTCGAGATCCTCCAAGAAGAGATCGAGGCCTTTCCAAAGAAGCATCGGCCGTCAAAGACGTTGACAAAAAGCACGACACGACCTTCGGATATTCCAACCAAGAAAAGGTGCGGACGAAACAACATGAACGAAGGGACGAACACACACGGAATGCGCACCTACCAAATTAACACGAAACGATCCGACAAGGCCAGACACGGAAATGGATCATGGAGTACCTGGACTCGCAGCATGGGCTACAAAGATGAGGGCCATTCGACCGCAAATTGCGAGGCGATTGCAAGAATGCCTGCAACGAGGTTCCTAACAAGAGACCTTGGAAGCAAAATGACAAAAGAAGACCGGAAGCGCAAGAAAGCGAACACAAGCATCGAGCCACGATATAAGGCGAGCATAACTGACCAGTTCAAGAGAACTAAGATTTTCCTGCAGAAGGTAAAGACGAGCAAGAAGAAACGGCGGCTGCCGAAAAGAAGACGTCCGAAACCGCAGAGCCTGAAACGGACGATTCTGCAGTCAAAGCCTAGACGCTTTCATCTCATCTAAAAAATGGAACTACGAATCGGCTTGATCCCCACCATTGGGGTACGTAGGCAGCTCGCCTACTCGCGAGTTCAGCTATATATATATAAAAAAAAAATCGCCTCACGGCACAGATCACCTCACAGCACAGATCGCCTCACGGCACAGATCGCCTCACAACACAGATCGCCTCACGGCAAAGATCGCCTCTCAGCACAGATCGCCTCTCGGCACAGATCGCCTCTCGGCACAAATCGCCTCACGGCACAGATCGCCTCTCTTCACAGATCGCCTCTCGGAACAGATCGCCTCTCGGCACAGATCGCCTCACGGCACACATCGCCTCACGGCACAGATCGCCTCACGGCACAGATCGCCTCTCGGCACAGATCGCCGAGAGGCACAAATCGCCTCTCGGCACAAATCGCCTCTCGGCACATATCGCCTCTCGGCACAAATCGCCTCTCGGCACACATCGCCTCTTGGCTTACGTATCAACCGCCCGTTGCTGATCACAACAGGGTGACTAAACCATGGTTCTTTAACATCCCGCAGTGGATAAACTTAGCGCGCTATATAAATTTCCGGACAACATCCGAACGACGTGACCTGACATCCCGCGATCCTGCAGGGAGCGTCGCAGACGATGTTCTTTTAAGCTTATCTTCAGGAGGATTTCGCATAGGCAAATAGTGCGAGGTGTAAACCGCGAAATAAGCTCGTAAACCCAGTAAAACGCCTGACATGGAAAGCTGGTCATGAACATCTCCGAACGCAGTATCAAACCGGCTCCGATACGAGATTCTAAACGCGTTCAGTCGAGAGAGGAATTTAAACGTGTAACTCCTTGACACCAAAACACAAGCTGTAATACCCCAGTCTAGAGAGGAAATTACCCTCGAGCAGAAATAATTTTTGAAGACCGATGCAGACAATTTTACAAATTCCGAGCTTTGGATCGAAGATCCCCAAGACATCAAGGAAGCCAATTCAGGAAGATTAAACTCAAGAAAAATTCGGACGCGAGCCCTAAATTTCGTAGAAGCCGATAGATCTGAGAAAGGACACTTCGAGCGAAATAATTCACAGATGGTGCGTCGCCCAACAAAACATTCTAAGATTTTGTGGAGCTCTTAAGGACAGGCAGAGGAAGCGTATGAGCTATGAAAATCCAGTTTTGGACGGTTGACGCAGATGTTATGAAGAAAACACCAAGAAGGTCCGAGATGAGATAAGGCCAGACGAGTTTGTCAAAGGAGGTGCGTCACCCATTCAAATAAGGTGAAATTTATTGGAGATACTAAGGACACCTGGAGGAGTATTTTAATAGAAACAGATCTCTTTTTGGACGGTAGCCGCAGAAGTTATGATGAAAATACTAAGGAGCTCCGAGATGAGATATGCCGAAACGATTTGGCCATAGGAGCAGTGCCGGTCCGAAGTCATATGGCGCCTAAAGCGCAGCCAAAAATGATGCCCGGGGGTGTATTGAACTGGGTATTTAGGGTGATTTGAGTTTTAATAAGATTTTACTGGTTTTAGGTGATTTTAAAGAAGTTATTATGATTTTGTATTAAAATCCTCTACAATCCCACCTAAAACCATGAAATTTGGATCTTTATAATTTAAACTAAGAAAGTCTCCCAAATCCTCCCAAATCTCATGGAAATCTTAAAATCTCAATACTTGAAACATTTTCAATAACAGTGGATTTGATTTGATTTTAACAAATTCTTGTTTGAATAACAGAGGATTTTAAATGATCCTGAGTGACTTTACATAAATCCCAGGTTCAATAACACCGGATTTGATAATACATTTTAAAATTCCTAGTTGAATAACAGGGAATTTTAAGATAATCTCAAAATCTCTTAAAATTCATAGTTCAATACACCCCCGAAAATAATTAGCGTTTATAGTTTTTTCTTGTTTCCATTGTTAAGTTCGTCTTTGATCTTGTTTATTTCATTTACATCATCTCCAACAAATTCTTATTCACTCTTTGCATCTTCATCTTTTTCAATGAAAAAGTCTTCATCTTACGTACTCTAATAGTTTTAATAATTTTATTACTTTCAAAAGTTTCAGTTAGGAAGACAAATTAAACAACATATATGACGATGAACAAAATCCATCAATTAATGATCCCATTGAAAATTGGCAAAGAAGAATAGATTAAGAAGAAGATACGTAGTTAATGACTATCCACAGAGAAGAGAAAGAAATTGGGTTTCTTTAATTAAATTGTTAATGTTATAATTTATATAATTTGATATACTAAATACAATAAAGGAAAACGTAATCTATCAGTAAAAAGGAAATAAAATCGACCAAATGATTGAAATCTTGTTTAGTTTATTAAAAAAGCAAAAAGGAAAAAAAAGGTAATGGGAGACTCGAACTCAGCACATATAAGCAACATGTGCATGAACCCAGACCACTACACTAAGAGACTAAACTGAAATTGGCGCCCCTAAAGTCTATATATTCTGTGGCGCCTAAAGCCCTAGCTTTATGGGCTTTAGCCCAGGGCCGGCTCTGCATAGGAGATGCGTCACCCAGCCAAATGGAGTGAAACTTTGTGGAGATTCTAAGGACATCTGAAAGAGAATTTAGAAAAAATCAGATCGCATTTTGGACGGCGGACGCGGTTTTTATGACATACGTTGTTCGAAGCTCGAAAATGGGCAATACCGAGAAAAGTCAAGGAAGGTCAGTCAGGGACCCACTACCCACACGTTTTGCTTGGCAGACAAGGAGGTGTAGAGCTCCTGAATGGGTATAAATACCCCAAGACCTCTTCAGTTTTCCTCACTCACAAATTCCTTCATAAACCATAAACCAAGAGAGATAAAATTTATAAGGTTAGAGAGAGAAAATAAGTTAGTGTGTGAGTAAGCCATAGGAAGCTTAGATCGTGGATAGAAGTCAGAAGTCTTCGGTTAAGGTGAGTCTCCGACCTTAGTAGCCCATCGCCGATCATGTTCTATGCTATGCGTGAAAGCGTTATACCATAGATCTGACCGTCGATGGAATTTCTTATTATGCATTGGATGCTTGATGGTGTGATTATTTATGCATGCATGATGGTTGGTTTGCTGTTATGATTGCATGATTGAGTGTTGCATGAGGATCGGCGTGATGTAACTCTGGGTGCCGCGATGCGCTTTGGGTTATGTCATTCTGAATCCGGAATCATTGAACTAACGTGTATTGCAGGAGGTGGTTATTGTGGAGTGTAAGTGGTGGTGTTGTGTGTGGTGTGATGAGGTGGTTGTGTAGTGGTAAGTCCGTCCGTATTCCCCATAGACCTCTTCCACGGTATCGAATGTACTGAGAGGTGGAAGGGAAGACTCGGAGAGACGGGATTGCTGCCTAGGGCCGAGTGTACCCGACGGGGTATTGTTGAGACGGTTGCCGGAAGAGGAAGGGCGGAGCCGGGCCGAAATGCACTGAGTCATTTGCCAGTGTTCGGTTTTGGTGTGGTGAAGTTCCGACTTGTTTGTCTTTGTGATAACAAGTGCTGGAGTGGTTCACGGGGAGGGATACGGCATGTGTGTGGAGGACTGTGGTGTTGGTTGTGTGTTTTAAATTGCTTCGCTTAAGCTATTTGCATGATTGATTGATATTCTCGTTGCTTTGCTTGGGTTTGGGTTGGGAATTGTTTTGGTCTCGGACTCACTGAGTAATCTCCCCGATTACTCACCCCTTTTTTCTACCCCTTTGCAGGTAACCCTTGAGTAGCTTGTAGATTGAGTGGCGGAACGTAGGACTACCGGAAGTAGTTTGCTTGGCTTTTTGCAAAAGACTCATTGTAAGAAAGTATGTTAAGTTTTCCGTCCTTTTGGATTTTAAAGTGCGGCCGCTGTTTGGTTTTCGTTTGTAAAACTATGTTTAAAGAATGAACAAAGGAAATGTTTTGTGAACTTTGACTGGCTTGAATGATATTAGTCCTTGTCCGGGCTAACACAACTCGAGACCGAAGTACGGGTTGAAAAGCCTTAGGCTAAGGTCGAGAGGTATCGGAGTTAGCTTTCGGAACGGTTCTGTTTTCGGATTCGTCCTGGAATGAACTGATTCGTTAGTTAACCCCGACTTGTGACATCTGCGGATCGGTTTAGGTTTGTGGTTGGTCGAGCATGTTCTTGTTTGATTGTTGTTTGGCCAATCCTTTCTATTCCGGTTCGGGGGTGTTACACAAGCCCAGGAAAACATCGCAACCTGGCCAAAAGTTCGAGTGTCTGGAAAAATGCTCCAACTCAGCAACGCCTCTTGGCAAACGACAAATAAAGCAGACGCCTCTTGGCAAGCTATACAACGTAAACACCTCTTGGCAAGCGACAAATAAAGCAAACGCCTCTTGGCAAGCGACAAACATCATAAATGCCTCTCGGCAATCATCGCCTCTCGGCAAACGCCTCTCGGCAAACATCGCCTCTCGGCAAACGCCTCTTGGCAAACACCTCTCGGCAAATATCGCCTCTCGGCAAACATCGCCCCTCGGCAAACGCCTCTCGGCAAACATCGCCTCTCGGCAAACATCGCCTCTCGGCAAACATCGCCTCTCGGCAAACATCGCCTCTCGGCAAACGCCTCTCGGCAAACATCGCCTTTCGGCAAACATCGCCTCTCGGCAAACCGAACCTCTAGGCAAGCAGAACGAATCATCTCTTCGGAGATGGGCCAACCGCCCTAAACACGGCAAGGTCCGAGACCCCAGGAACGGCCTCGTCGGATCCAGCCAGATCAACGACTCCGATCAACGAAGTTTTTTCCTCAATCAAGCCGGAACTACGGGTGACTTGATCCCTTCTCATAAAGGGTACGTAGGAAGCTCGCCTAAAAAACGAGTTCAGTTGCTAAGGAAAAAAGGAAGAAGAAGCTTTTCCTAACACAACGAGAAAAAGGAAATCTTTCTTATCCTAAAACTTGGACACGAAAAGGAAAATTCTCAGTTTCTTCACTTGTAAAGGAAAAGGAAACTCTTCACAAAACAAGCGGCCGCCAGCAGACCAAGGAGGAAAAATTAATTTCAACCAAATTCGGGCACTCGTTATGGATCTACACGCTAAGGCCTTTAGCCCATGAATCCCGATAAACACTCCATTAACGCTCATCGCTCATGCATACAAGGCCCACGAGCTGGGGGGCTAACTGTTGGGGTCAAAATCCCCTCCTCGGAGATTGATGAGGCGAAAGGCCGAATTAACGGTTAAACATTTCATATTCTGGCAGCAAGCCCACGAAATGAGACCAAACGCCTGCTCGGGTAAAGCTCTTGGCTTAACCGGTCGCAGATGAACTAAATGGGTAAAGCTCTTGGCTCCTTGGTTTTGTCCCAAAGGGTTTTCCGGGAAAGGTTTTAACGAGGCAAATTGGTTCACTTATCTTAAAACCCGTTCAGGAGCTAATCAAATCACTCCGACTAAAAACCCGTCGGGCCGAGTTCTTGGCATCCGGTCCGACGGATGAACTAAACTCTTTAACGGCCTCTCAAGACGAATATCTGCATATCTTCCCAGCCCGGAGCATTCACCAAGCCAAGACATGGGCTACGGCCGGATCTCACCCTCTCGGACCGGCCCCAGAAGCTATTTCCCGACTATTGGGCCTCGGCCCAATAATTCTCGAAGAAACATCACACCTTTTAAAGACGGACTTCACACTGTTCGGAACGCGGAAAAACATCAAGGAGTTCACTTAAAACAAACGAGAAGAAGGCTTTTAACCGGAGAAAATCGGGCCCGAGGATTTAAAAGATAAGCTGGGCCAAATCAAGACAAGCGGGCCGGATCGGAAGAAAAGTGGACTGATTGGCGGCGGCCCATCAGGTCATTGGCGGCGGCTATAATGAATTTTTACAATGTCCCACATTGCTTAGATCAGTCTTTGGGACCTCAGACTCTCTCATATAAATAGACACAATTGTATTCACTTTTAAGGCATCCCAACTCAAGTGCAAGAGCTTTCGAGATATAAGACAATAAGCTTTCTTGAATATTTTTGTACTTAGAGAATTATTAATAAAATCATCTTTCTCATCTTTTTACTTTTTTGCCATTTGGTTCTTGTTTAATAGAATTTTCGGAGCCCCGCGAAATATAAATTTCGACAGTGTGAGTTTCGGCTCTCACACATAGGAGTACAAGGATCAGACGACCTTCCAATTGGATCAAAAATAGAGTCTACTATAATAGCTAGGCAGTAGCTCATCCCGAGATAGAAGCAGTCTGCTCTCTTGCCGTGTTGCCATCATCTCATCAAGCGTTCCTTACCAAGATTCTATCTGATCTCATTCCTGACACATACGAGGAAGCAATACTCAAAGAAGAATGGAAGATAGCTGTGGGAGATGAAGTAGGAGTTATGGTACGAAACCACACTTGGGATGAGGCAGATTTGCCTAAGGGGAGAAAGGTTGTGACTTCACGTTGGGTGTTCACTATCAAACACAAGAGCAATGGAGATATTGAATGCTACAAAGCAAGACTAGTGGCTCGTGGCTTTACTCAAACTTATGGGAATGTCTACAAGGAAACATTTTCCCCAGTCGCCAAGCTTCCCACTATAAGAGTTGTTCTCTCTTTGGCTGCTAACCTCTCTTGGGACTTGTGGCAGATGGACGTCAATAATGCTTTCTTACAAGGAGAACTTGGGGAAGAAGTGTATATGCGTCCACCACCAGGTCTTGAAGACATTGTAGCACCAGGAAAAGTTCTAAGACTCAGAAAGGAAATCTACGGATTGAAGCAAAGTCCCAGGGCTTGGTATCACAAGTTGAGCCGCACCTTTTGGGACCAAGGATTCCGAAGATCTGAGTCGGATCACAGCCTGTTCACTCATAAGTCCTCCAAAGGCTTAGTTGTGGTAGTTGGCTACGTAGATGACTTGATCATCTCCGATGACAACAAAGAAGGTATTGAAAGTATCAATTCTTCTCTTAAAACCACTCTTGATATTAAAGACCTAGGAGAACTCAAATACTTCTTAGGTATTGAGGTATGTAGGTGTACTGATGGCATCTTTCTTTCTCAAAAAAGTATGTAGTTGATTTGCTGAATGAGACATGTTTCATGGAGGCTACACTGGTCAAGATTCCCCTTGAAGATGGCTACAAGGTCAATCAAGAGGGGGCGAAGGAGGATGAGCTATTCAAAGATCCTGCTCTATACCGCAAACTAGTGGGTAAGCTAATCTACTTAACCCTTACTAGACCTGACTTGTGTTTCTGTGTGAATCAGGTGAGTCAACACATGAACGCTCCCACCAAATATCATTGGACTATGGTTGAGAGGATTATAAGATATCTCAAAGGAAGCCTTGACCGCGGCATTTGGATGGGAAGACATGAAAGCACAGAGATTGTGGGCTATTGTGATGCAGATTTGGCTGGAGACCGAATTGATAGAAGATCTACAACCGGTTACTGCACATTTATAGGAGGCAACATGGTTACTTGGAAGACAAAGAAGCAGAAGGTGGTGGCTTGTTCAACAGCTGAAGCTGAGTACCGTGCCATGAGTAAGCTGACAAATGAGTTAACATGGCTCAAAGGACTACTTTCGGATGTAGACATTGATCAAGCAACACCAATGACCATGCATTGCGACAATCAAGCTGCTATACGCATAGCCTCCAACTCTGTCTTTCATGAAAGAACCAAGCATATAGAGGTGGACTATCACAAAGTCAGGCATAAGATTGAAGATGGAACGATCCTTCCATGCTATACAAGGAGTGAAGATCAATTGGCAGACATCTTCACCAAAGCAGCAAGCTCCAAAGTCTGTGATTCCATTCATGGTAGACTTGGGCTTGTTGATCTATCCAGACCATGGTAAGGACTTTCCTCGCCCATGAAGCTCATACTCTTTTACCTAACATAGTTTTGTCCCACGAGGTTTTCTATGTTAGGGTTATAATGAGGTGAGACTCATGGGTAATCCACGCTAGAACATTCTTAGGGTGATTCCATAATGTTAGCTTGAGGGGGAGTGTTGACATTGGATCACAAAGTGTTTATTTGTGATCAGATGGGACACTATTAAACAAGGAATGTGGTGAAACAATAATCTAAATGGAGATGAAGTTATCTGGCTAAAGGAGTAAATAGAAGCTGGATCATGGCAGACATTGTAGGACCATTAGAGGCTGCTAAGGAAGGTGGTGGGTATGCTGAACATAGCCAACAATTCATCCATATACTTTGTTTACCTAACTTTCACCCAACTTGGCTACACTTAAGCTTTCATCATGAATTCACCTACAACACTCCATTACCATTATAATACCATTTGTTTATGTTTCAGACTAATGTTGTAAGCCTATATAAAGGCCCCTTATTGTGCTTAATGAAACACACACAATATATTCTATCAAACTTTTCTCTCTTAGAAATGTCAAGTTCTTTATTTTCTTATGTTACAAAGATGTTCTTCATCACTTAGTGTTCTTAATCATCTCACTTAGTGTTCATAATTATCCGCAATCTCTTCACAGTTTATTGTTTCATAGATATAAAGGTAAAGTGATTAATTAATTTGAAAATTCTGAGTTGGAAACGTTTATGTGTGGGGAAGGAACTCGTGATTCAAAATTCTGCTAGCAGCTTACAATTTGTCCTTTTGGTGATATACCTTCTGGGGTAGCTTTTGCTTTGACAAGCCGAGACGAATGGGACAGTGCTATTTACAAAGAGGAAAGAGGTTGGGACTAAAACAGAAGAAGGAATAACATTGTCTTAAGATTAAGCTGAAGTTTTTCCACTGCAAGGGTCTTCCAATATCTAAATGTAGTTTTCTTAGTTAAATCATTGTCACCTGAAAGATTATATGTTCATGTAAATGTATGCAGTATTCTGTTTTTTTTTTCCTTAGACATCTATGTAGCCCATATAGCTTTTTACTACTACTAAAATAAATGTTGGAAATTTGGAAAAAAATTGTATATATCCACTCTAATCCAATAAACTTTAATTCTATTATCCTCCTTCAAGTTTGCTATTTAACCTCTATTTACATTAATCAAAATATAAAATATATTTAGTTTTTCCTATATCTGTTTTTCTTTTCTCTATTTAAGATTAGCTGAAGAGTTTTTGGACAGGTTACAAGTATTTACAAAATAAACAAAAATCTATATATTCTCTCAATTTGCGTCATAAAATATGTCACAAACAGTAGCCATACATGCAAAATATATGGTACATGAGCAGCAGTTATGAACATTCAGCATTAACAAAAAAAAAACCCGTAGAAATCATGATTCTTATACAGCTTTATTAGCAATGGATAGAAATATCACATAAAAGTTAAAAAAAAAACAATTTAATAAAGACATTTAGATAATCATGCTTTTGCTTTTAGCATTTTAAAAAAAATTATTAATAAAATACAAAAATTATTGTTTTTTCTAACGAAATTGAAATAAATGAGTCGTTCATGCTGCCGAATGATAGAAATACAATAGAGGTATTATGTGGATCTATTTATCCTAACCTATATGTGACGTTTCAAAAAAGAGAGATACTTACGGAGACGACAAACTGACACCGAGAAAAGAGCCCGTAGACGAGATAAACAGTCACATATTGTCAAAGTTACTTGGACTACAACAAGAGTATTTCAGTGGTGATAGTGTAGGTGAAGACGAAGCACAAGAAGACAAAATCCAGATGTCTTACCCATTAGAGTACTTGAATTATTTAGAATTCCCAGGAATTCCAGCACACTGTCTCTGTCTAAAAGTTGGCGCCCTCATAATGCTCATAAGAAACCTCCATTAAAAAAAAGTCTTTGCAACGGGACAAGGCTAATTGTGACACATATGGGGAATAAAGTCATCGAAAAGGAGATGCTCACCCAAAGAAGGAGATGTTCAAAGTATTGATTCGAAGAATAATATTGTCTCCTAATGATACCCAACACCCGTCAACCTTAAGAGGCGGCAGTTCCCCATCCGACTATCGTACGCCATGACTATTAACAAGAGTCAAGGACAAACTCTAAGAAAAATCGCTTTATACCTGCTTACACCGATTTTCAGTCGCGTACAACTATACGTTGCGCTCTCGAGAGTGACCACACCAAAGGGGCTTAAAGTGCTAGAAACTGCAAAAAACAACCAGGAAAAACAGTACCTCATAATTATTGTGTACAAAGAAGCTTTCCGTTGACTGCCTTCAGCTGAAAGTAAGTATGTAAATCCATAATATATTTACTTACTATAACTTTTTTTTAAAAAAATCCTTCATAACTAAAATTCGTCACCTACAGATTACGAATAAGATAAGGAGCTATCAACATAGAAGAATGACGCATAACCAATGGGTGCAAAAATGCAAAAGAAGGTAAAAAGTTTTTAAATTACAAAAAACATTTAAACGCAAGGAACATAAAATATACATGTTTAATGCTGATTAATTACACACTTCACACAGTCACCACGATCAAACCAAAAGAGTACTGCAAAGCAGAAGACAAAAACAAGGAATCAAGCTTTGCAATGCCTTCCTTTCTTAAATACTATAAACAGATTCTTTTAATTTTTTTTTTAATATTACCGTTGGCTATTCACAAATATTATGTTTAACGGGAATTTTGGTAAATTATGTATATAATAATAAAATGCTAATTATTAAAATATACATAAAACAACAAATAAATATTTAAATATTCTGAATTGCGTAATTTTATTGAAACCAAATATAATACGAATAAAATAAATATATAACCAACGGAACACCACCCCGCGCATGCGCAGATTACTAGTTTAATACAATTATCCAAACTCTTTCCACCATTGTGCTTCACGGGCTTACTACGTGAAGCCAAGTAAAACGGCGTCGTCCATACTTTCTCTACATCTTCGCAAAAAACTCTGATTATTATCTTGCAGACCCTCTTAATTTCAAATCCCATAATCAGATCTTTGTTTCCTTAACATGGCCCATATGTTAAATCCTCTTCATTGCTTCTCTTCTCACACGGGATGAAGCGTACCAGCTTCACTTCCTCCTTCGTTGCATCGAACGACTCCTCCAATTATAAACCTCCAGCAACTCCTTTGTTTCCCCTTCACATCGCCGTTTAATTCATGTCTGTCTCCTATAAATAAAGCTCACCCGTTCTCACACAATCCCTTGCCTGCTCATCTACCTCTTAATCAGTTGTCAGCCACAAAAACCCTCATCCCACTCCGAAAATGGCTGCCGTCAATTTCAATTTCGTAACGGTTCCAACGGAATCCAATACATACGTTTGAGTCAAGCGCTTTGACAACTTGCAACTTACAAGTGGTCTGTCGTATTTTATGCTTCGGGAGTAAAAAAAATTCAAAAAGATGGTGAGTTTATCGTTATCCTTATCTTTGATTAAAAGGTTAGTAGTCTTAGCTCTTAGATATATTCAAATTCAATTCGTCTGTGAATACCTGAACCAAGACTTATACATTTTCCCATAAACAGAGTACGGTTATTCATGAATTCAATCATTGATTGAATCGCCTAAGGAAAAGGTCCTGAAATCAAATTGGCTGAAGATGGAAAAAGGGCCTAACGATTTGATGATGAAAATATCCATGAAAGAAGTTTATGAGAGGAAGACGAAACCCTCTTAAGGAGGGAAGCTCTCGGAAGAGTTGAGTTATTTCAATCCTTTACATACCGATCAAGAATCCGAATAAACTATTTGCTAACAAGGTAATAAGGCAACCATTTATTATAAAAGAAATCATGTTTAACACTTTACACTGACCAGTTTCTTCATGATTTACCATTTTCTTAGTGATTGTACAATTACTAAAGATCAATCAAGTGCATAAAATGGTTTTTTGTGATATTCATTATTGTCCTGTACCTAATCCATTAGTTTCAAAAGTTTTGATTTTCTCTGGTTCTCCATATAATATGATTAGACGTTCTCTGATTCTCCATATAATATGTTTAAACGGAAATTACGGTTAATAATTTGGAGATCAGATTTTAACAGCTATTTTGAGTTTGATTAAAATGAAAGGAGATGACTACAGTTCTCTGTATTACTTCTATGAGATCCATCCAGTTTAGCATTTCATCAATCTCCATTACATCCGAGTCTACGTTCTCTATGCGACGCATTCCCTGGATAGAATGGCAAAGTAGATTTCTTAGAACATGCTCAATCCCGATGCAACAGAAGACAAAGAGAAAAAACAGGAAAGGGTTTATTACATCTTTCACTTTAGAGTCTTTGATCACCAAGTCTTCGAATTGTTTTTTTTCTTCTAAATGTTAAGAAATTTATCTTCACAACGCATTCTTGCATGTACCGGTCTTCCAAGTAGAGCCTCGGGACCCAGCTTGAGCGGAGTGTAGGAACATAAGTGGGAATCAAAGTTGGCTTCATTTCTTGGTAGATAGTAAATAGTGAAGATAAAGAGAATGAAAATTTAAACCTTTGCTGCAAAATCAGAGCGGCCTTATAAATGGTCAGTGGCTTTGCTTTTACTATTAAGATCTTCTTCGCATCTGAATCAATCAAAAGATTTTTCTGAATGTTATCCTCAAAAGAGATGCGAGTTTAGTGAGAAATGTGCCATGATCATTTTTTCTATGATTTCAGTCATCTTCTGAAGAAGAAACCAGTAAAAACCCTCAGGAACCGAATGAAAAATCAGAGAAGCCATAATAGATTTCAATGATGAGAAGCAACTACACGAGAAGAGTGTTGTGTTATGTTTGCCATTGTTGAGGTTACGGCTTTGCAAGCAAGGAGAGCAGAGTAAAAAACTTTGCTTTAAAGTTGTTCCAGTTTAAACTCTTTTGTGAATTCATCTATATATTGTATCTTCATCATCACCGCAATCGCTGGAATCAGAATCGTACCCTGAGTTTGACTCGGGTTGTCTGTTAGACCTAGGAAGGATGGAAAATATCCCTGATTGGGTTATGGGGGCGTTCGATGGGTGCTGTTATGGTTGGTTCCAGTCTCTAATTTGTCAATATAATAAGAGCATATTCATTATTCCGTGGTGCATGAAGTTTCAGTTAATGGTATAGAACTGTATCAATGAAAGTTAATCGTACCAGAGATTCATTTTTGCTGTGAAACTTTCAGTAGTTGTAAAGGGTTGAAAAGGTATTCACCAATAAAAAAAGGGTTGAAAAGGTGCTGTGGTATTTTTCGGTGATTAGCCATACCTATCACCTGTCACAAGTGAACCACCATCCACCATAAGAGATTAGAAGACGCATTGAAATAAGCAAATTATTACTGCAAGTCTGCAATCACTTGTCTTGCCTAGTAAACTGTGATACCATTGTGTTGAATCCTTATTCTTAAAATCTATTCTGTTAATTCATAGACATTATATGGAATAAACCAAAGTTGGGAAACGCGCTAGGTGCTAGTCGGTCGGCCGGGTTGGGCCTAGCGCCTAGCAGAAAAATCGGGGATTAAACGGGATTAATCGGGGCAGAGTTTAAGTTTTTTTTTTCTTTCTAATATGAGTATATATATCAAATATGCTATAATATAATGATTAAGTTATGTAGTCTAGTGGTTGCCGTACGCATGATAACTTGCTTTAGGCCATTGTTCGAGTATAAGAGGATGCATTTTGTTTAATTTCATTATTTTAACAGTTATACACAATTAATACCATCGTAGCCCATATAGCAAAATGGGCTATAGAAATCGCAGCCCATATGGCAATTGTAGCCCACCACATCCTAAAGTTTTAAACAATTATTTTTTTTTAATTAATGAGATCATCTTCCTTTCTTCCTCGACAGATACTCTGTATCCCTAATACACAGTCAAGGCCGCCACCATTAACACTTCTACAGATATTTGCTTCTTCTTTTTTCGTTTCTGGTGTTGTTTTCGGCCAAAATTTATAGATCCAACCTATATGTGAGTGATTTTCATCACATTCGGCGGCAATTAGACGGCGATTTAAACAAAAATCGGATTCCCGATTTATTTCGGCAATTGGCACCAAATCGCCACGCCACCATCACGAGTCACGTTTTTTCGGCCGCCTAGGCGGTTAGAAGGCCACGTTTTCGAACACGGGAATAAACCTTATCTTCATGTGTGATTTACAAGAAATGCCGTTGAAAGTTAATGAAAATTGTAGAATTTCATTAAGGGTAATTTAGACTAAACATATATGTATACTATTATAGTTTTGATACACTTGATCACATATGATCATGTAGAGATTCACTACCACAAATAAAAATATATTAATTAGATATGTATTCAAACAATTTAAAATAATGAGTCCTACTTCTCTAATTAATTAAAAACAAAATAGTAATAAAACAATATATATATATATATATATTTGATATCAAATCAAATGATAAATATGTAAAATATATACGGGTTTTTATAGTTTGTTTTATTAAAATATGTAAAATATTTAGACAATTGGAAAACGGGTTAAAAAAGACTAATTAACTCATTTTAATTATAAAACTACTAAATATGATTAAGATGTGACAAGTTTCATAAACTGGTTATCATATTTTAACATATTGACACAGATAAATTTGTAATGATTTTTATATAAAATAAACCTTTTCGATTTCAAAATAATTTGATTAACTCAAAACATATTGAAATTACATAATATAATTTTTACAGCAATATTTTGTTAAATATGAAATAAGATAAAATTATTTTTAAAATCATAATCACACACTATAGCACGAGTCAGAGCCATGATACGAGTAAAATAAGTTTCTACTAAAATCAACATATCTTAAATTTCAACTTATACTGAGTAAAAACATAAAAATCAAAACAAACTAAAAGTATTGTTCTTCTTTAGAGTGAGTTAAAATTTAGCAAACTATATAATACATCTATATGTAAAATAAAACTATTAACACATCTAAACTTTTTCATCTATAAATAAATTTTATCCCATATTCTGTTCCAATTTTATTATATGTACTTTTCTAAATTTTCTAATCTAAAAAATATAACTTTTATCCAAATTTAGATTAAAATTTTTTTTTTACCCAAAGTGATGTTCAAAATCTCACTCTACACTTATTAATTATTATATTATAATTAAATTATAACACTTTAGTTTTTTTTCCTTATATATTTAACATATAGAATTTATGCTATAAATCATCCCGCGCTCAGCGCGGGTTAGAGTCTAGTATTCCTTAAAAGACAAATAAATATTAAGTAATTTTTTTTCAAACTAAATATAGTACTAAGAAAATAATCAAATAACCAATTGAACACCACCCTGTGTATTCGCGAGGTTAGCAGCTCTACTAGTAGCATAAATTGTAATATAACACGGTAGAATATGGTTTTTCCATAATGTTCCTGTTTTAACAGTATACCTTATGAATCAACCGACCAAGATCCAAAGCAGTAAAACTGTAAAAGTTTATTAAAATATTATTTTTAAATAGATGTATTGCGCTTTTTTTGGGTTAACCAAAAATTTATTTTTTAACAAATTTCAATGTTAATTTTAGTTTTTAAATCTGAGAACACATATTATACTATGACACGCCATTGTGCAATGTCCATTGTCATGTTTTGATGGAAAAGCACTTGATTCTTTGTCTTTTTGGAACGACAGATTTATAGTTTTAAAAAAAATCATATATGGTCCCTTTGCGAATATATCTCTTCACGATCATTACTCCATCTCGTTATTTTATGTAAAAACGAATGCATAGTGGTCTTCTTGTTCCAGTTTTAACTATATCTCATATGAGAAACCTCTTTGATTCATATACATTGATCCCCACATGGATACAATAACAACAATATATAAACCACCTCTTCACGAACATCCTCTTTTCCCTTCAGCTCGGTTTATTGAGGATGAATGTGATGGCTGTCATGTAACTGAAATCATGTATGGCGGCTACTATTGCAATGAATTTGAATGTGCTGTTTGGTTCCATAAGCAGTGTGCGGAAGCTCCATTGCAGATCAATAACCTATTCCACACCCAACATCCTCTTATGCTTACAAACGACTTGGGAGATGGTCCATGTAATCTTTGCATGTGGACAAAAGATATTGCATCCAGGTTATAGTTGCTCCACTTGTGAATTTAAGGTGGATTTGACTTGTGGGATGAAACCATCGTTGCCTGCTATCAAACATCCATTGTGTCATGACCACCCGCTTGTGTTCGTGAAGAAACAGGAGGAGAATAACCCTTGTGAAGTATGCAAGAAATATATTGGTGGACCATCCTATTCCTGTCTTGAATGTAATGTATATTTTCACGTGGATTGCATTCATTTATCCAAAGAGGTAAACCATCCTCGTCACTCTTGTCGTCCTCTCAAACTCATTTCCTTTGAAGAACTTACGGATGATGCCGAAAAGATTTGTCTTTCATGTGAAAAACCACCAGAAAAAGTGCTTTATCATTGTTCCCTTTGCAACTTCAGCATCTGCCTTGGTTGTACCAAAAATCCTTTTCCCCTGTTATTGAGGATATCAAAACCCACATACATCCACTTAGTCTCTTTTCTAGGAGAATCTCATATACTTGTGATGCTTGTGGGCTGAATAGTAACATGAAGCCTTATGTATGTCATCAATGTGATTTTGTTATCCACGGACAATGTATCGGCCTACCTCGTGTCATCAACATTAATCGTCATCAACATCACATTTCTTTCACTCATCATCTCGGCCTTGGATATTTGAATTGTGGAGTTTGCCGCCAAAGTTTAAGTCGATACTATGGGGCTTATTCTTGTTCCATGTGTCGAAACTATGCAGTTCATTCTAGATGTGCGTTAAAAAAATATAGATGGGATGGTGTAGAATTAGAAGGAATTCCAGATGATACCGAAGATATTTCACCATTCAAAGTGTTGGGTGATGACTTGATAAATCATTTTAGTCATGAAAAACATCCTTTAAAACTCTCCAAAGACTATATTCATCATAGTGAGTTACGATGTGAAGCATGTCTCTACCCGCTTGGATTTAAATCCATCTAAGCTTGTGAGGAATGTTGCTTTTTTCTTCATGAAAAGTGTGCTAGTCTTGTTAAGAAGAAAAGACTTGTCTTTGACACTGCAATATACATGTTGGAAGATGTTTCTGGATACGTATTATGCAAGTTGTGTAGAACATTATCTGATGGTTTCAAGTACAAATCACAAGATGGGAGGCACAGTGATATACATTGTGGTTCCATCTCTGAGCCATTCGTTCATGATGGTCATTTGCATCCACTATATTTTGATGAGAAACCGGGTCACATATGCGATGGATGCAGTAATAAGGTACATAGCCATGTACTCCGTTGTGATTTTTGTGACTTTAACTTGTGTTTGTATTGTGCTAGTTTGCCAGAAAAAATATGGCATATGAACGATGAGCATCCTCTTATTTTATGTTGTGACGAAGAGGAGAGAGGCGAAAATTGGTGCGACAATTGTGAAGAGGAAATATATCCAAATAAATGGTTCTATACATGCTTTGATTGTAGAGTCGCCTGGCATCTCCGGTGTGTACTTGGAGATTTCTCACGTTTCAAGCTAGAAGGTTCAATTTGTTTTGAAGAAAACGGTTTTGAGGTGCTCGTTAACAAGCACAACACTCGGCCTTTGTGCAGCTGGTGTCACTTTCGATGCAAAGACTCCGTCATCCTCAAGGATTGGGATAAAGATAATGGATACATATGTTCCTTTTCATGTTTAATGAATTATTTGGGTTAATCGTGCGAGTCGAAGAAACTTTTTATGTATATATTTCATGATGCCTGGTTTATACATGGTTATATTATTTCATTTTATCCTTTGTAAAGATAGTGTGATGAGATTATTGTCAAGGACCAAGATATGATATAAGAACCATGTTTTTTTTTTCTTTTTTCAAGTTGTTGTCTGCGAAATTTTTTATACTCTAAAAACTTCAGTAAGAATCAAGTAGTTTAAAAGAAAACAGTGTAAAAATCTTTTATACAATTGCCTCAAAGTTTTTGGTGTAAGTTTTCTGTTTCCACAATAATGAAATTAAACAGTTCATAACTTTATATATCAATTTTTTCGGTTCGGTTTTCTTAAAAATATTGTCAATTGGTTCGGTTCTATTTTTCTGTTACTGTTTATATTTCCATCCTCACTTTTTTCCTTTACTACATCTCTTCTGGCTGCGTTGACCAGCACACGCCAATGTCAAAAGACTCAAAACATAAATCATAATTAACCGACCATAATGTAGAATAGGTTCTTCCATAATGTTTTATGTTATCATAGTATAGATTATCGATCAACCGACCAAGATCCAATACAGCAAAACTTTAAAAATTTATAAAAATATTTTTTAAATAGATATATTGTTTTTATTTATTGCAGGTTACCTCATCTTTTATTTTTTAAAAATAAAATTCAGTGTTAATTTTAGTTTTGAAATCGGTGAATAAACATATATGAGAACACATTATTCTATGACACGCCATTGTGCAATGTCCATTGTCGTGTTTTGATGGAAAAGTATTCGATTCTTTGTCTCTTTGGAAAGACAAAGATTTATAGTTTTTTTTTACAAAAAAAAGAATCATATATAGGTGGTGGTCTCTTTGCAAATATATCTCTTAACGATCATTACTGCATCTCATTATCTATATATATAAATTTTATATAAAAACGAAAGCTTGTTTTCTGGTTCCACTTTTAACTATATCTCATCTGAGAAACCTCTTTGATTCATATACATTGATCCTCACATGGATACAACAACAACAATATATAAACCACCTCTTCACGAACATCCTCTTTTCTCATCAGCTCGGTTTATTGCGGATGAATGTGATGACTGTCGTGTAACTGAAACCATGTATGGCAGCTACTATTGCAATGAATTTGAATGTGTTGTTTGGTTCCATAAGCAGTGCGCGGAAGCTCCACTGGAGATCAACAACCTTTTCCACACCCAACATCCTCTTATGCTCACAAACGACTTGGGAGATGGTCCATCTAATTTTTGTGGACAAAAGATATTGCATCCAGGTTATAGTTGCTCCAATTGTGAATTTAAGGCGGATTTGACTTGTGGGATGAAACCATCGTCACCTGCTATCGAACATCCATTGTGTCATGACCACCCGCTTTTGTTCGTGAAGAAACAGGAGGAGAATAACCCTTGTGAAGTATGCAAGAAATATATTGGTGGACCATCCTATTCCTGTCTTGAATGTAATGTATATTTTCACGTGGATTGCATTCATTTATCCAAAGAGGTAAACCATCCTCGTCACTCTTGTCGTCCTCTCAAACTCATTTCCTTTGAAGAACTTACGGATGATGCCGAAAAGATTTGTCTTTCATGTGAAAAACCACCAGAAAAAAGTGCTTTATCATTGTTCCCTTTGCAACTTCAGCATCTGCCTTGGTTGTACCAAAAACCCGTATCCCCTTGTTAGGGAGGATATCAAAACCCACATACATCCACTTACTCTCTTTTCAAGGAGAATCTCATATACTTGTGATGCTTGTGGGCTGTGAGAGCCGAAACTCACACTGTCGAAATTTATATTTTGCGGGGATCCAAAAATTCTATTAAACAAGATCTCGAAAGGGCAAAAAAGTAAAAAGATGAGAAAGATGATTCTATTAATAATTCTCTAAGTACAAAAATATTCGAGAAAGCTTATTGTCTTATATCTCGAAAGTTCTTGCACTTGAGTTGTGATGCCTTGAAAGTGAATACAGGGGTCTTTATTTATACTAGAGAGTCTAGGGTCTCAAATATTGATCTAAGAAATGTGGGACATTTTAAAGTTCCTTCCCAGCCGCCGATTTGACCTGATGGGCCACCGCCTATCTGCTCCAATTTCGTCATGTTTGTCTTTATTTGGCCCAGCTTGTCTTTTTGGTCTTCTGGTCCGATTTCCCTTGGATAAAAGCCTTGCTTCCGGTTTGTTTTAAGTAAACTCCTCGATGTTTTTAGACGTTCATAACAACACGAAGTCCATCCTCAAATGGTGTGATGTTACTCCGGAAACTATTGGGCCGAAGCCCGATAGTCGGGAAATGGCGGTTAGGGCCGGTCCGAGAAGGTGAGATCCGGCCGTATCCTGCATCTTGGCTCGTTAATTGCTCTGGGCTGAGAGAATATGCAGAGATTCATCTTGAGAAGCCTGTAAAGAGTTTAGTTCATCCGCCAGGCCGAATGCCAAGAGCTCGACCCGGGCGGGCGTTTGGTCGGAGCGACTCGTAAGCCTCCATGTGAGCCAATTAGCTCCCGAATGGGTTTAAGACAAGTGAACCAATTTGCCTCGTTAAAACCTTTCCTGGAAAACCCTTTGGGAAAAAACCAAGGATAAGGAAAAAGAGTACAAATGGTCACAGCCCATTCAGTTCATCTGCCAGGCCGAATGCCAAGAGCTCGAACCATGCAGGCGTTTGGTTTCATTTCGTGGGCTTGCTGCCAAGATATGAAATGTTTAACCGTTGCTTCGTCATTTTGCCTCATAAATCTCCGAGGAGGCGATTTTGACCACAACAGTTAGCCCCCCAGCTCGTGGGCCTTGTATGCATGGGCGATGAGCATTAATGGAGTGTTTGTCGGGATTGATGGGCTAAAGGCCTTGGCGTATAGCTCGATGGCGAATGGCCGAAATTGGCTGAAATGCTTTTTTCTCCTTGGGCTCGCTGGCGGCCGCTTGTTTTGTGGAGAGTTTCCTTTTTCTTTACAACTGAAGAAACTGAAAATTTTCTTTTTCCTGTCAAGTTTTAAGATAAGAAAATTTTCATTTTTCTCGTTGTGTTAGGAATGGTTAAGCTTCTTCTTCCTTTTCTATTAGGAATTGGAAAAACTCCTTTTTTCCTTTTTGCAGAATTAGGAATAGGAAATTTCCCAATCCCTAATATGTCGGGATCCAGGCTTCCTTGTAGTATATATATGCGCCTTCCTCCTCTCCTTGTCTATCATGATTTCGACATACCCCCACTAAAAACTCTTTTTTTATTTTGTTGTCATGGTTAGGTTATCGTTTCGCGAGAAGATGGAAAAAGACGGGAAGATAGCGAAGGGGACGGACGGCCGGTCGGCGTCTAAGCCCGGGACCAAACCGTCGGCCCATTCCTCAGCCCCTAAGCCGGCAGAGAGCTCTCTAGCCGTTCTTCCGCCGTAATGGCCAGCTGGAAATCCGGTTTCACCACCGACTGTGCTTACTCCATTCAAGAAAGATGCAATCTTGGCGCGTAATGCAGCGAAGCGTGTTTCCGAGCCTCGAGGAGTTGTTCATAGCTTGACAGGATCAGATGGCGTTTTGCGCCGAAGGCGAGAGACCAGCCCTATAGAAGGCGTAGTGAAGAGTTCTTCTTTGCCTAGCACGCCGTCGGATTCTCGGCTCGCTTTCCCGGAGTCGGTTTGCAACCGCCGTCGAGTTTCAGGTTTCCTCCATATGGTGATCTCGAGGAATCCGAAAAATATGAGGAGATGGCTTTGTGTGGATCGAAGGTGAATTTTCCTTCTTTTTTTTCCCTTCTTTCCTCTTCTTCGATATTTCCTTTTTTCTGATGTTCCTTTTCGTTTGTAGTTCATATCCTTCGTGAACAGGTGCATTGGCTCGTACGACGCCACCATTCGCGGGGTTCGCAAGCGCGCCGAAGAGAGTGTTCGCTCGGTGAAGAGGAAGCTTGAAGTTCTTGAGTCATCGAGTTCGCGGCAGATCAAGTTGCTTGAGAGACAGGTCTCGGAGCTGCAAGCTGAAAAGGACAGAGCCGTGTGTATGTCTATTCGCCTGGAGACTAGGGTTTCTCGCCAGTCTGAAGAACTGAAAGATTTGGCGGGCCAGCTCATGACTGCCAGCTCCTCGTGTGATGCTCATGGTTGCAAGGCTTGTTCTGCCGAGGTTCCGGTCTTCTTGGAAGAATTGAAAGGAACTCTCGGTGCGCTGGTGAAGCGAGGGTCCGTGAGGTGGATTTAGCCCAGATTGCGGGTAACCTCGAGTTGATTGCGTTGTTCAGAGTGACAAACTTCCTGACTTAGACCAAGAAAAGGCCAACCTATTGAAATGGAAAGTCCGCTTTGATGGTGCTGATAGTCAGTTCGACGATACGATTGTCCAAGTTCGAGAGAAGATCGATTATCAGCTGGTTCCCCTTTCCAGTGATCCGACCGTACCGGTTTCTGAACCTAGCTCGCTTGAAGAGGAGGCCGCATTGATCGGAGTCGTTGATCCAACCGTATCCAACGAGGCCGTTCCTGGGATCTCGGACCTTGCTGTGGTTAAGGCGTTTGGCCCGAAACCTTGACTCTCGATTTTTTTGGATTTTGCTTTTGTTTTGTCTTTTTGAATCCTTGTATCGTTCGGCCTCATTTATGGGCCGGATGGGCTTTTACTTCTGAGATTAATGAAAAATTTTGAACCGTTTCTGAGGTCTTTTTCTTTTTCCGCTTAGCGTTTCTTGAAGGACGTCCAGCCCAATCTTTGAAAGAAATGGGCAGCTGGTCTTTAGTCCGTTTGCCTAGAGGCGCTTTGTTTTGTTTGCCGAGAGGCGTTTACGTTGTTTGTTGCTTGCCAATAGGCGTTTGCTTTATTTGTCACTTGCTGAGAGGCATTTGCGTTGTTTGTTGCTTGCCAAGAGGCGTTTGCTTTATTCGTCGCTTGCCAAGAGGCGTTTGCATTGTTTGTTGCTTGCCAAGAGGCATTTGCTTTATTTCTTCGCTTACCCAGAGGCGTTTGCGTTGTTGTGTATTGTGTTGGAGTCCCGACACTCCGAACTTCTTGACCAGGTTTTCCGTTGTGGAAGTTTCCTGGGTTTATTGCATGTTTTGGTGTCGAGGAGTTACACATTCAAATTCCTCTCTCGACTAAACGAGTTTAGAATCTCGTATCAGAGACGGCTTGGTACTGCGTTTGGAGATGTTCAAGACCAGCTTTCCATGTCAGGCATTTACTGGGTTTACGAGCTTATTTCGCGGTTTACACCTCACACTATTTGCCTATGCGAAATGCTCCTGAAGATAAGCTTAACAGAACATCGTCTTCGACGATCCCTGCAGGATCGCGGGATGTCAGGTCACGCCGTTCAGATGTTTATCCGGAGATTTATATAGCGCGCTAAGTTTATCCATCGCGGATGTTGAAAGAACCATGGTTTAAGTCACCATGTTGTGATCAGCAACGGGTGGTTGATATGTATGCCAAGAGGCGGTGTGTGCCGAGAGGCAATGTCTGCCAAGAGGGGATTTCTCGAGCAAAGAAGTCTCGTTATGGCCAGCAACTGACGATCTCGTTTGAGAAGTTTGAATTTGGGATTTTAAGGTGCTAGGTTTCGACCTTTTTACCCTTTTTGCGAGAATTTCTTTGGGAGTATATATATATACGGATCCACTCCCCCCAAATTTTTTTTTTATGGAGGGGGTAACTGAACTCATTTTTTAAGCGAGCTGCCGACGTACCCTTTGTGAGAAGGGATCAAGTCACCCGTAGTTCTGATTTTTTTTTTTTGGAAGCGTTTATGCTTTATTGAATACTGGATTGACCGTTTCGTGCTCTTCGGTTTCGGATATCCCCTTTTTGGTGGTTGCCGTTTCTTCTTGCAGCTCGCCTTCCTTTTCTGTTGGTACAAGCTCCGCTCTTTCGAACGGGTCTGTTCTGCTTGTCTTCTTTCCCGCGTTCGTGTCTTCTGCTTCCTTCTTCCGTTTCGGGTTTTCTCTTTGTGGGACTGTCGGATTCCGGTGTTTGTGTTCCGCAAGGAAACAGATCCGGGCTTCTTTTTGGTTTCCCCAGATAGACTTGATTCCACCAGGAGTCGGGAATTTCAGACAAAGGTGGTACGTTGATGGGATTGCTCGCATCGAGTTGATTCACGGGGGCCCCATGATAACGTTGTAGATTGCTGGGTGATTAGCTACCGCAAAATTCATGACCTTCGTGATTCCGCCAGCGTGAACCGGTAGTTGGATCATCCCATCGATCATAGTGACTTCCCCGGAAAATCCAGTGAGTGATCTGGGATTTGGCTTCACTTCTGATAGGTCCGCGTTCATTCTTCGGAGTGTTTCTCGGAATATGATGTCCACCGAACTTCTGGTGTCGATCAATACCCTTGACACCTCGTGGTCGTTAATTTCTAGTTCTACGACCAAGGGATCGTCGTGGAGCTGATCGAGTCCTTCGGCGTCTTCTTCGGTGAAAGCGATCCGGTCATCATTCCCGGCCATTGGGGCTCGCGGTTTGACTCCATGTCTCCTCTTATGAGGAAAGCTTTGATTGAAGCCACCGTATCTTTGCAGTATTGGGATCCTCTGATGATCATGTGTATCCTTCTCCAGTTCCCGGTTTGGTCTTCCCCGTTCGGCTTTCTCCCTCGCTTGGGCATTTCTTCTAGAGGCTTATCGGGACATTCTTGATTAGGTTGTCCTGCCTGGGCTTTGGTATCTTCTTCGAGTACTCCGAGGCTCTCCAGGGTTATGTTGTTTCCGAGCTCTCCGGCTAGTAGCTTAAGCTGCGAGCCTTCTCCCGACAGTCCTACAGTGTTCGGTTGTGTGTCCTCTGGCTCGGTGAAAAGTACAGTAAGCATTCTCTTCGTAGCCTATCCGAGTCCAGGTGTTTGACGACCCTCTGCCGTGCCCGTCGAACGGGTATCCTCTGTTTATCTGGTAGTTATGCACTCCGCTCGCTTCGGGTTCTTCATCTCAGCCGCTTCGTTTGCTTCATCTTTCTGTCGGAATATTCGTGGGCTGTGTCGGACTGTTCGATATTTTTTGCGGCTGATGCCTTTTGGCCAAGGCCTTCATGTCCTCCTCATGAATCACGAAGTTCGAGGCGAGATGGAGAGTGTCTTGGATGGTAACCGGGGGGTTAATATTGATCTCTTTCCGAAAGCTGGAGGTGTACCACAGAGACGTCTTTAGGGCATTTATCGCGGCATTGTCGCTTAGAGCGTCGATCTTTGACACGATTACTTTGAGCCATTCGATAAACTCCCTAAGGCTCTCTTCGGGTCCCTGAGATAGCGAGTAGAGATCCGTGTCAGATGTTGAGCGGCTTAAGAAAAGCGAATAATGCTTTAAGAAGGCCGCGGATAGCTGCTCGAAGTTGTCAATCGAGTCTCTTTCCAATCGCGAGAACCATGATAAAGCTACTCCTTTCAAATGCTCGACGAATAAGAGACAGAAGCCAGCGTCTTTTTCCTCGGGCTTGAATTTAGTCCAACTCGTTGCGATATTGAAAGCCGTCATATGCACCTTCGGATCCGTCATTCCTTCGTAGAACGGGATCTTGAGTTTGTCGGGGTCGGGGAGCCTCACGCTCGTGATTCTCGAAGTGAAGGGAATCTTCTGAGTTTTCTCCAAAACTCGGTCGATCTCGGGAGCCGCACTGGTCGCCTTGTGGACTTGAGATCTCGTCTCTCTTATTTGGTTCGCCGTTAGCTTCATTTGGGCGTGTAGCTCGTCCATTTCGCTTCTCTGTTTAGCGGACCGGTTTGCTCGGCCCGCTCTTATTTGCTGATTCACCAGGAGTATGTTCTCCTGTTCTTCGGTGAGATCTCTTTCCTCTTCGTCTGTATCTTCGCCGTAGCCATCAGCTTCTGCCGCGACCTCTCCGCTGGTCACCGTCGAGACCGGCTGCTCGACTCTATGTCTCGTTGCGCTTTTCCGGTGTAACGGCGGCGGCTCGGATGGTTCCGCTCTTGTCCCGACGGGAGTTTGCTCACCAAGATTCTGCTCTTCGAGGATGCTTGTCAGCGGCGAGAAGCGGAGGCGTCTTCTTGGTTGAGAACTTTGCGCCAGCTCTCGGATGGCCGTCATCTCCTGCGCCATTGCTCTTTCTTGCCTGCCTCGTCGCTCTACTAACCCAGTTATCATGTTCCTCAGGTCTCCGATTGCCGTGATATCTTCGGCTAGGTCGATCGGGCCAGTGTTGGCCGCTTCTGTTGTTCCAGGTTCTTCAATCGGTATTCCAAACCGAGGTTGTACGGCAGCGGGATTCACGGTTGCCGCTGTCTCGGTTCCAGTCACTCCTGCTGCGGATGTTCCCACCGTGGTTGCTCCGGTTCTAGCTACTCCTCTGGTCGACTGATTGTCGGTACCGCCGGTTCTTCTTTTGGCTGCCATGGTCTTCCTCTCTGTATCCTGTTGTTCTTGAATAAAGAATATTTCTCGTCCCCACAGACGGCGCCAAACTGTGAGAGCCGAAATTCACACTATCGAAATTTATATTTTGCGGGGATCCGAAAATTCTATTAAACAAGAACTCGGAAGGGCAAATTCTATTAAACAAGAACTCCAATTTCGGCCCGTATGTCTTGATTAGGCCCAGCTTGTCTTTTTGGTCTTCTGGTCCGATTTCCCTTGGATAAAAGCCTTGCTTCCCGTTTGTTTTAAGTAAACTCCTCGATGTTTTTAGACGTTTAGAACAACGCGAAGTCCGACCTCAAATGGCGTGATGTTTCTCTGGAAACTATTGGGCCGAAGCCCGATAGTCGGGAAATGGCGGTTAGGGCCGGTCCGAGAAGGTGAGATCCGGCCGTATCCTGCGTCTTGGCTCGTTAATTGCTCCGGGCTGAGAGAATATGCAAAGATTCATCTTGAGAAGCCTGTAAAGAGTTTATTTCATCCGCCGGGCCGAATGCCAAGAGCTCGACCCGGGCGGACGTTTGGTCGGAGTGACTCGTAAGCGTCCATGTGAGCCAATTAGCTCCCGAATGGGTTTAAGACAAGTGAACCAATTTTCCTCGTTAAAAACTTTCCTGGAAAACCCTTTGGGACAAAACCAAGGATAAGGAATAAGAGTACAAATGGTCACAGCCCATCCAGTTCATATACCGGGCACAATGCCAAGAGCTCGAACCGTGTAGACGTTTGGTTTCATTTTGTGGGCTTGCTGCCAAGATATGAAATTTTTAACTGTTGCTTCGTCCTTTTGCCTCATCAATCTCCGAGGAGGCGATTTTGACCCCAACATGGGCTGAATAGTATCATGAAGCCTTATGTATGTCATCAATGTGATTTTGTTATCCACGGACAATGTATCGGCCTACCTCGTGTCATCAACATTAATCGTCATCAACATCGCATTTCTTTCACTCATCATCTCGGCCTTGGATATTCGAACTGTGGAGTTTGCCACCAAAGTTTAAGTCGATACTATGGAGCTTATTCTTGTTAAGTGTGTCCAAACTATGCAGTTCATTCTATATGTGGAGTAAAATTTTACGTATGGGATGGTGTAGAATTAGAAGGAATTCCAGATGATACCGAAGATATTGCACCATTCAAAGTTTTGGGTGATGACTTGATAAATCATTTTAGTCATGAAAAACATCATTTAAAACTCTCCAAAGACTATATTCGTCCTAGTCAGTGGCTACGATGTGAAGCATGTATCTACCCGCTTGGATTTACATCCATCTACGCTTGTGAGGAATGCTGCTTGTTTCTTCATGAAAAGTGTGTTAGTCTTGTTTAGAAGAAAATTTGTCTTTGACACTGCAGTATACATGTTGGAAGATGTTTCCGGATATATAGAATGCAAGTTGTGTAGAACATTATCTGATGGTTTCAAGTATGTATCACAAGATGGGAGGCAAAATGATATACATTGTGGTTCCATTTCTGAGCCATTCATTCATGATGGTCATTTACATCCACTATATTTTGATGAGAAATAGGGTTACATATGCGATGGATGCAGTAACAAGGTATATAGCCATGTACTCCGTTGTGATTTTTGTGACTTTGACTTGTGTTTGTATTGTGCTAGTTTGCCAGAAAAATATGGCATATGAACGATGAACATCCTCTTATTTTATGTTGTGACGAAGAGGAGAGAGGCAAAAATTGGTGCGACAATTGTGAAGCGGAAATATATCCAAATAAATGGTTCTATACATGCTTTGATTGTAGAGTCGCCTAGCATTCTCGGTGTGTACTTGGAGATTTCTCACGTCTCAAGCTAGAAGAATCGATTGGTTATGAAGGAAAAAGTTTTGAGGTGATCATTAACAATCGCAACACTCGGCCTATGTGCAGGTGGTGTCACTTTCGATGCAAAGTATATGTCAACCTCAAGGATTGGGATGAAGACAATGGATACATATGTTCCTTCTCATGTTTAATGAGTTATTTGGGTTAATCGTGTGAGTCGAAATAAGAAACTTTGTATATATAGTAACTTTGTGCATACGTTTCATGATGAGTGGTTTGCACATAGTTATATTATTTCATTTTATCCTTTGTATGGATAGTATGACAAGATTATTGTCACAGACGAAATATGATATAAGAATCATGTTGCTTTTTTTGCTACAAGTTGTTGTCCGTGGATTCGTTGATACTCTAAAACCTTCAGTAAGAATCACCTAGTTTTTAAAAAAACGATGTAAAATTCTTGTATACTGTTGCCTCGAAGTTTTTGATGTAAAGTTTTCGGTTTCCACAATAATCTACTATATATTAAAAGGGATTGAATCTCTGGCTGCTGAAGCCTGCCACATCATCCCAAAAGCCACGTAATAAATCATTAACCAATCAAAAAAAACCTTTAGCTTCCTTCACAATTCGATACCAAAAAAATCTCAGCAAAACATTACCCAATTCAAATCAAGATTTCAAGCCCAATAAACTAAAAAACCTACGCACACAAAATACAGAGTCGCTGATAAAAAAAAAAGTTAAAGAACAGAGGCCACCAATATTTTGCTTCACAAAGCTACAGTTGAAAAGGTTGTGGCCCATTTATGGCCCATAGGAGAAACAAAACCTAATAAGTCCAAATTGCTTTCGGCCGCTGTCTACTTCATCGTCATCTACGTTACTGTGACCGTCGGGTTTCAGAGCTCTCTCTTGATTTCAATGTTTTTTTTTTTTTTGATCGAATGTTTTCTATTAAAAGCAAAGGAAAAATAAAAACTCACAAGCCCAGAGTAGGCTTAAGTTTGTTAAGGGAAAAGCCCAATTACAGAAAATGAACAGAAAATGAATCTAGAAGATAGTTAATGGAACCCAAAATGAAACCGATATTTCCAATGTGAAAGCTGAACGTCGTTGAGTGCCGTCATTGTTGAATTGGTGTTGGAGAGATTTGAGAGGAAAACCAAATTTGAATCAATTGTAAAGCTAATCGTGGGTTGCTCTCTCTGAAAGTGGCGAGTCTAAGGCGGATCAAGCTGTCAATGTTTCTGAGAATGGAGTCCATGGTCTTGAAAGTTTGTCTGTGAAGTCTGTGATTTCTTTCATTCCAAAGAGTGTAGATTGTGGCCTGCCAGGTAATAGTAGCTAACTTCCTCCTTCCTCCTGCTACAGGTATCAGTTGTAGTGAATCCATTGCAGAAGTCCAGTGTCTAGACGGTGACGTTCTACAACGCATACTCAGATGTTCCCAGATCGACCACGAGAAAGAACATTCGGAAAATAGATGGTCTCGACTTTCCAAACCTGAGCCACAGAGGAGGCAATTGGGGGTAGTGTTGAGACCCCAAGAGAGGATCCTATCTTTTGTAGGGCAGCGATTTAAGACAAATAGCCACGTTAGGAATGAATGCTTCGGGATACCTCCTTTGTTCCACACTAGGGAGGACCACGCCACTGCAGGTTTGTGCGGTTTTAACAATTGGTAAATGTCCCCTGTAGAGTAGGTAATTGATGGCGAGTTGTTGGGCATCCAGATATATTGGTCATCGGCTTCCGTTAACGTCACCGTTGATAAGAAAGCTTGAACGCTAACATGATGATCTGTTCTTGCAGGTGGGAGACGCCAGGAGTTATTTTGCCACAGACTTGCAAGAGTTGCATTTTGCGGTATCCCAAACCTTGAGTTGTTTGCATTTCCCAGGTAATCCTGCAATTTCCCATATGGGGACCAATTGTCCTGCCAAAATTTACAAGAAGATCCATTCCCAATGTCCATCTTGATCCAACTGTATATCACTTCCCCCAGCTTGAGGAGCTTGTTTGCTAGCCAAGAGTATCTTTGTTTAGGCTTGGCAGTCCAAAAGTTAGAAAGGTCACCATTGAGAACTTCCCTTTTATACCATGCGACCCATACTGAACCAGACTGGAAAAACAGAAGCCAAATTAGCTTAAGAATACATGCTTTGTTCCAATACACTAGATTACGCACTCCCAAGCCTCCTTCTTCTTTTGAGTACGTAATTGCATCCCAAGAGACCCTGGCCGAATGATTTCCTTCCGTTGTTCCTCTCCACAGGTACGCTCCACATATTGAGTTGATGACATTAAAGCATTCTTTTGGAAGGACAAATGTCGAGCACCAAAAGTTGGAAATGCCAGAGATTACCGTGTTGATGAGGAGTAATCTTCCTGCAAAAGAAAGAGAACGTGCGCTCCAGGTATTCACTTTCCCTTTAATTTGATGGATCAAGGGTTCGCAATTTGCCATCGTTAGTTTCTTTGGGGACAGTGGGACTCCTAGATACCGAATAGGTAAAACCCGGTGATTGAGACCCGTTGCTGCATCGATTTGTTCCGTCTCCAGCCGATTTAGGCCCGCTGAATAGTAACTTGTTTTTTGCACACTCATCCTAATCCCGATAGTTCTTCAAAGTGACGAAGGATGCTTAGGACACTTTGCACAGACCGTAAAGAACCGTCTATGAAAATTAGCAAATCATCGGCGAAGCAAAGATGTGTTAGCTTTGAGGTCTGACACTTATAGTGGTAGCCAAAATCCCCTTGTTCTGCAGCTCTATTTAAAAGGAAGGATAAGGCATTCATTACTATGACAAATAGGTATGGAAGGGATCCCCCTGCCTCAAACCACGTTTGCCCTTAAAATGTCCTTGCACCGAGCCGTTGAAACCCACAGTGAAAGTAGGAGTACACATGCACGCCTCAATCCACCTTATGTACTGGTTCGGGAACTGTAGACTGCGGAGGCAGTTAAGAACAAAATCCCATCGGACCGTATCGAAAGCCTTTGCTATATCTACCTTAATTGCAATACGTTTGGGGCCCTTGCTTTTATCGTAGCCGTGAACTATCTCAGAAGCTAGAATCGTATTTTCAACTAGGAGGCGACCTTTTACGAAAGCAGTTTGATTTGGCAGGATGAAGTCTGGTAGGAGAGGCTTTAAACGTGCCACAAGAAGCTTTGAGATTGCTTTGTAAATGGTGTTGCAACATGAGATGGGTCTATAATCACTGATTTTAGATGCTCCAATGATCTCCCAAGCCGCTTTGTAAAATCCTGAGGTGAAACCATCCGGACCAGGAGCTTTGTTGGGGTTGAGTTTGAATAGGCAGGAAGAGATCTCAGCCGCAGTAGGGAGTCTAGTGATGGAGCTGTAGAGGTTTGTAGAGCAACGGTAGGCTCGGAAACTTTGGATCCAAGCTGCAGTAGAGGAGGAGCGGCGCATGTCGTTTGGGGCAAGGATCATTTGGAAATGATGAATAGCATGGGCACTCATCTCCTGAGCATCAATGATAAGGACCCCAGAGTCTAGGGCAAAGGACCTGATGGTGTTGAATGAGATTCGGACTGATGCCACACGATGAAAGTAAGTTGTGTTGTGGTCTCCTTCTTTGAGCCAGTTGACTCTGGATTTCTGGCGAAAAAAGCATTCTTCAATTAGGCGCAAAAAACACCATTTCTGGTTAAGATCCCTTTCCTGAGTGAATGTGGCAACAGAGGGGTTAAGAAGAGCTTGTTCCTGCACAATTTCCAACAAACGGTTAGTTTCGCTCACTCTCTCTTGGATATTTGAAAAATGATCTCTATTTAATTGCTTCAATGCTCTCTTTAGGTTCTTTTGCTTCCAATAGAGATCAGTGAGATTAGAAGCATAGCTTCCAGCCTGAATCCAACTCTCCTCAACCGATGTTAAGAACTGGGGATGCTTTGTTAGGAAGTTGTAAAATTTGAACGGGGTTGTGCCAGTGCGGGGAAGGGGGTGGGCTAGGTCGACTAAGCAGGGGCAGTGGTCAGACATAAGTGGGGCTGAAAAGGTGGCGACACTTTGGGGATAAGCCGAGACCCAGGTGTTGTTTACTAGAAGTCTGTCCAATTTCTCAGCGATCGGAGACAAGGAATTTTTATTTGACCAGGTGAAGAATGAACCTTGGAACCGCAAGTCGTTAAAGACCCATTCGTCTCACCTTCTCAGCCTTTAATGCTTCCATAAATCACCGCGTAACCGTCTTCTTCCGGCTCTTCGTCTGTCATCACCTAAGACGATAAATACCATGGCGGAATTCACCGTTGGAACCTTCCTCAAACCCACTCAACTTAGAACAGAGCAGGCATGGCTAAGAAGAGCTTCAAATGTCGAGAAGATGCTACTCCAGCGGCCACACCATCTCGATCATGCCATTTAACGCTATCGAGTGGCCTCCTGATCGGTATGGAGTTGCTGCTCATTGAGCAGAAGGTAGTGGGCTTCTCCTTCCTCATTTCAATGTCATCTTCTATGTTTCAAGCTCATATGTTCATCAATTTGGTGTTCTTTATTCATGTTTTTTCCCTTTATTTTTTTCTCTTTATGCATCGTCTTCGTAGAAAAAACTGGAACACTAAAGAAAATTCTTCAAAATTAAAGCAACACACCATTTTTTGTTTACGGTATAGATTTATATTCTTCGGATCAGCAAGATTATAAAATTTAGGCTTATTTTTGGGATTAAGCAGACATCTTATCTCATGCCGAGAATAGTTATTAGCTCGAGTATGACAACCAAATCTGAATATTACCGTGTGTTTAAATTGTTGTTCTCGGTTTAAGGCGGTACAGGTAATCAGGAAGGGTTAAACTAACGACTATTAGTTCCATAGTTCAAATGAGGTAATAGTATCTTTGGTTTTCTGAGCACATTAGAGTGATTAGTTATCTCCAGCTCTATTAGTCTGGTTACCAATTGATAAACACTGAACATGGTTAGGATTTGATGTGTGTGTGAAGAAACGATCACTTTCGCTGAATGTCACCTCATGGTTAGGATTTGAAGTGCGTGAAGAAATGATCACTTTCTAAGTGTAAGCTTCTGACTTTTGGGGGTTTTCTTGTGATGTTTGACTGTTGAAAAAGATTTATAAGATTCTATTTTGGGAAATTAATATGAAAAATTAGATCTTGAATATTCCACAGGAAGAAGTTGTGAAGAAGACAAGATCTTTTGAGAAGATGGAAAGCGAAGCCGAGAAATGCTTAACGCAAGGTGAAAAACTCTGCAACGAAAAAATGGAGTTTGAGGATGCGACTTGTGCAAAGGCATGTGTACAATTATATCTTTCGGGAGTAGTCTTTGTGATCTTTTTAATCTCATTGCCACAAGTAAAAGCTGATCCCCCTGTGCCTGCAGAACCGGCCAAAGCTAAGTTCAGCTACTTTCATTGTAGGAAACAATAATGCTATTTTCGAATATTTCAAGTTGTAAGAATCATTTAATATCTCATACTCTCGAGTGTTCAACAGACACGAAAACTACCAAAAGCCAGAAGAGGTTGTGGTAACTATTTTCGTTTAAGGAATACAGAAGCAGAATGTTAATATCGACTTGGGTGAAAAATTGTAAGCATACTGCATTCTGAGAACCATCTCGATGATAACGATTGTGTTTAAACTGTGTGTTAAATATTGTTCAGTGATTTTGCAGCTCAGTGTTGTGATTGATGTTCCTGGAGAGGAAAAGCGTATCATCTCCAACCAAAATTGTTTGGAAAGGTAACTGTTTCATCGAATGAATGAATCAAATGTTTACAGTGTATGACTTTTTTCTTCTTTTCTTTTTACGGTTTGTATTCAGATAGTACTAGAAAAGTGCATATATGAAGTATTTTCAACAAAAATTGAGATCCGTCTTGCAGAAGCAGAGATAATCATATGGGCCTCTCTTGAACACAGCAAAGGGACAACGGTTTTGCCAAAGCCAAATCTCTCATCAGGTTTTATACCTTTTGTCATCTTCTTCGTTAGTTTCTTCTGATGAGAGTTTTAAATCACAGTCTCATGACATGTGAAACTTTATGTTGTTTGTATAATTGTGCAGAGGTTTCAGTGAGGCCGGCGTATCCTTCTTCTAAGAAAGTTAAGGACTGGGACAAGCTTGAAGCTGAAGTGAAGAAACAGGAGAAGGATGAGAAGCTGGAAGGAGAAGCGGCTTTGAACAAATTCTTCTGTGAGATATATTCGAATGCAGACGAGGATATGAGGCGTGCGATGAGCAAATCATTTGTGAGTATCTCTATCTATCTATATCCTCTTTGGTCTTTCTATTGTTTCATGGAGACTACAATAGTTTTGTCCTTTCGATTGACTCATTTTCGGTCTTTTGGACAATGAACAAGTGGAATCGCATGGGACAGTGCTGTCAACGAACTGGAAAGAAGTTGCGGCTGAGACAATAGAGAGCACTCCTACCGATGTTATGGAGCTCAACAAATGGGAAATCTGATCTGATATGATTTTTCCTTTCGATGCATATTTGGTTTCTCCTTCTTCCTGTAATGAGGATTCCAAGGTTTCTTTACTTTTTCTAAATATGGCTTTCTCTGCTCTTTGGTAATTGATTGGTTACGGTCTTAGGACCTTCTTTGGACCTTACTCAACCTTTTTTGATGTTTCATCTGAAATATTCACAATTTATCCTGATCACCATCCTAAAGTGTTTTGTCAAAACTGTATCTGCAAAACTATATAAGATTGTCTTATCAAGTGAGTATGAACACTGTCAAATTGCACTGGTAATGCTTACAATCAATCACATTGGTAATATGAACAACACAGTTTCTTATGCATCACACAATTACACTAAAATCAGAACACAATCTACAAATGTTCGAAAGTGTTCATATGGGATTTGTATGAACACGTTTATAAGAGACTTTGAATTGGAGAATATGTTCAGATCCCTTTCAAGTTTCTAATTCAGTTCTTTAACACCTGAATTGTCTTCATAAGCGAAAACTATCGACAGGTTGAAGAAGCTGTAGATGAATTAAATGGATTATAGACGAGTTGGATGGATTATAGATGAGTTTAACTGGCCAATAAATGAAATCAAAATTGTTTATACACAAATTTCGAAACAACGTAAACATTTGGTGGTTTATAAATGAGTCTCACCGGATCAACCCTGGCGGTTTTTACTCTTCTCCGATGACTGGCAATAACTACTACCGGTCCTATAATACACATGGAAACAATACACCAACGTAACTACTTCGTTTTTCACTGTTGATCTACCTATCTTAGGACATAACACAAGCTTGAAACCAAAAACAGTCGCATAAACATTACTTGCAACCCGACAATACCGTCCCATTGTAGAATCCTGAACAGCATTTTGTGCCAGAATACTTTGAGAATAGATTTGTACCGAGACTTGAGAGTCCTCTTCTAACTCGTGCTAGAATTTTCTTCACACTAGTGTATACTAGTAGAACTGCTAACCCCGCGCAGGTATTCCGTTAGTTATATGTTTATTTTCTTCGTAGTATATTTTAGAATAAAATTACGCAATCTAGAATATTTTAATATTTATTTGTTGTTTATGTATATTTTAAAAATTAGCATATCATTATTATAATATATGTAATCTACCTAAACACCTCATTAAACATAATATTTTTGAATAGTCAATCGTAATATTAAACAAAAAATTTAAAAGAATATGTTTATGTTATGCTATAATATAAGTAATCGACATAAATATCTACATTGCACGCGCGGGGACTATTTGTTTTCGATATACAAAAGAAAAAAAAATTATGGTTGAACACATATAAACTATAAAGATATATGGAAAACATGTTATTCTTTAATTTGAGTATGAGTTCTTTTAATTTATTTATTTTGGTTTGTTTTTATTTTCTATGAAATGTAGAATATGTTGGTTTTGTTTGTTTTTCCATTTTACAAACTAAAAGTTAAAACAAATTATTTGAATTTTGAGTTGTCATTATCTGTTTACAAAAAATCTAGATACAGACGCATAATTATTACCTCTTTAATTTACAGGTCTGTTCTCTTTTGTCGTCTCTTCGTTATTTACTCAAGTTTCTGCAGAATGCACTAATCATATTAACGATCTGATTTATTGTCCAATTTCTTCTTTTGTTTTTTTTGGTGAAAAGTTTACTCACCTCTCTCTCTTTCTATATTTTTAAAGTAATTACTTTTCTAAAACGTATTCTATTAAGCTGATTGCTGTCATTCATAATTCTATTAAACACTTTAACCTTACTTTTATTTTCATTTTCTTATCATAATTTCGCTTCATTGATATCTATTCCAGTTATCATCTTCATCGTTGTCATCTGCAATTGAGGAGCGTACTTGTCACCTTCACCATAACTGGATTTTATTAAATAACATTTTAGTTCGGTAAAAATCCAATTCATTAAACATATTTTTATACAACACATTTATATTTGTTTATAAAGAACTTAAAATATAATTAATATGTATTTAATTCACTTCTTTTTATCATACACATTTTGTTTATAAGTATTGACTACATTTATTAGATAGCAAATGATGAGAACATGCACCATTCGTAAATCTTGAAAATTGTTATCATCTACAAATGGAATTGGAGTCACAAGTGTTTTATTACTTATTGATTATTCGAAGTGTAAACTTATATGAAAATAAAAACAATGAAAAAGAGACGAATCTGAAATCTTTGAAAATTGAAACAGATAAAACATGTGGAGTGTAAAATCTTTTACAATGACGTCGTCCTTCAATGCCTTTTACTGATCAGGATAACACCTCTCTCCTTAACAACGTTGAGTAGAGTTAGGTTTTTGAAGACCATGTGGGGTGAAGAATTATTTGCAGAAGAATTTTCTTCAAAAGTTGAGAAAGAAGCTCGTGTAAGATACTAACTTATTCATTCAGCTATGAGAGAGTAGACCTGGAAAAGGAGGTATTATTGCTCTGCAATTATCAACAGAAAAGAAAGTAAGCTGGCACCTGAGTCTTTGAGATTTTGGATCCATTTGTGTTTAACCATTGTGCCATTAAGAAAAGGGTGGTTGCAACACTGGCGTAACCGGAGGAGGTGCTCGAGGATGTTTGCATAGTTGTGAAGAAGTCTGCCTCGTGCCAGAAACTGGTCAAATTGGACCTGAACCAAACAAAAAAGAAGGTTATGCATTTACCAAGACATCATCAATCCCTGAAACAGATTACGATTAAGTTTTTTAATTGTGCTTGAAGCCTTGGAACGATAACACTTACTTTAGATCTCTTGAAAATGGCTGTATAGAAGTCACGTTCTGCTTCAGATTGTTCACATTCAATGACTTGAAGATCGGTTGGTGGAAATTCAAGAATTAAACTGAACGTTTTGAGAAAAAGTAGAGGAACATTTAGCATAAGACGAGCAAAAGAAGATAAAAAGGATTATAGCAGTGAAGAGTATCTACCTTCCTTCTTTGTCCCTTGTCTCATTTGTTCTTCTCAGCATCAATGGCCTCAAAATCGACTTGATCAGCTTCAGTACCCTTGGATCGCATTTTCATAAGGCTTCTGAATCATCTTACTCCACCTGTACACACACACATACATCAAGTATTGAAGTTAAATCAAAAGGAATTATACAACAAAGGATTGCAAAATTTCAGATGGTATCTCATCATACAAAGCCCACTGGCACCATGGTTCGACATGTACGAAGCATAGAAGACTGTAAAGATCTGCAAGCCTGTTCTACATTGAAGAGGTATAGAGTCAGTAAGTGAGAAAAGAGTATAAGCTCATATTATCTATTCACAAGCTGGTTTTAAGTTCTTACTTGTAAGGGAGTCCCTGTGAGACACCATCTGCAGTGTGAAGACAACTCCAACTTAGCTTTAGCAGCTTGTGTTTTACATGATTTGATCGTGCGAGCTTCATCAAGAACAATCCTATACCAATCAATCCTGTGGAAAATACTGTTAGCCATATCTTGCATGCCATGATTCTCAGAATTTAAGTTCAGTAAACATATAAAAAAGAAAACAATATTTTGGGACCGAGTTTATACATTAATACTTTGAACTTACATGCTTGTAAACTGAGGTTAAAACATCGTAAGTTGTGAGGACCACATCATGACTCGCTATAGCTTTCGCGTCCTGTGTCCTATCACCTCCATAGTAAACTAACACATACACTGTGTCAGGCTTCGAATGAGTTTCAATCTCAAACTAAATACTTGAGATCCGAAGGACCCCATATGTTTACCTTTGTAACAAAAGAAAATTTAGAAGTTCAGTAATTCCATTCAAATATTAAATGTCCGATGGCAAGCAAAAACTCAGGAAAACAGAGAGGAAACATACAAAGAGATCATATGAGAAGAACACTCACGGATAGTCCATCTTCACCGATACCAGCTAGAGTCATTAGGAGACATAAAGCATTTAAAACATGAAAACTGAATAACCGTCCAATGATTCTAGCAGCAAACACATGGAAGCTGATTCCTGGATCAAGAAAACGAACCTGGAAGCCCGCCTGGTGTCTCTGAGCACACACGATCAAAAATATATGATCCACCTAAACGATTCAATGGATCATCACATGTCAAAAATAACCGTAGCAGACAGAGAAGAGACGCAGAGACGAAATTTTGACATACCTTTGATAACTTAATCTTATTTTCTGTACAGAAACGTTGCAAGCCCTACAATTCAATTAATTTGCAAGTAACACTACAACTACCATTCAAATATTGAAAGCTATACAGTTCTGATGACTAAAGGTAAAATCATTGCAGAAAACTGACCTCTCAAGCATTAAAGATGGACCTTTGTTTGTCAAAGAAGAGCAATACAGAAGGTGATGAATCCTGTGTATCCATTCCTGTTCCAAGGATCTAAAACGCAGACAAAACCGGGAGATCAATTTTCAAACTTGAACAAAAAACTCAACAGATTGAAATTATAAGTTGTGGAGTAGATATTGAAACCTGAACATAAGCAATGGTGTTGGTAGGGTTAAGTGTACGAGTGTTCCGCTTGAGATGCTTCTTAGGCTTATCGATTTTATCCTTTCCCTTAGCTCTTCTCTTGTTAAACTCGAAAGTATCGGAAGAAGGATTAAAGCTACCTTTGTCATTCTCCATCAGAGACATACCTTTTCTCTGCCTACTCTTCTCCTCCTCGAAACTACCCCACTTGCGTCTCGGGGGAAAGCGAGGAGAAGGGTCACTGTGACGGTAACGGTGGTGCGAGGAGGTCGACCCGGGCGAGAAGACGACGGAGAAGAAGCGAAGATTGGGTAGACAGAAAGCAACTGGGCTTTTTGTACCAGGCCGAGAAAACTAACGCAGGGCCCAAAAGTATTTTTTTTCCGAAAGCGAAACATAAAAATAACACGTGGCATAAGCGTGTCAAAGGAACGAAAGAATGTTGCGTAATTATATATAAGATTTATCATTAATTTTTTTTAGGTGCACCCATAATAATTTAGGATTTGCATCCATTAAAAATTAGATAAAGTCCAAAGAAAAAAAAACCTAAAATACATTTAACAAGGTAAACATAATTTAGTCCACTTAAAAAACAATATAACTTTAACATTAAAGTCGTTTTATCTTTTTATACTTAAAATATTCAATTACTAAAAATAACTTAACCCATTTAAAATAAAAAAACTATGGATTACTTTACTAAAAAATTTTAAAAGCATACGAAAAAACTATATTATTTTTTATCTTTCAAACAATTTGACGATTTTTTTTTTAAATCATCACCATACAAAATTCAATAAACTGAATTAGAAGTTTTTTCTAAATAATCATCTAAATAGTTTTATTGAAAATTTACTTTAAAATATAACAAATGAAATGATAATGAACCAATTAAACAACAAATAAATGTACAATATATTTGGAATTTTTTTCTTTTAATTTTATATTTATTAATTACATATATTTTAATATTTTATTTAATATTTAATAATTTATATATTAGTGCACCCGTGAAAATAATTTTCTAGATTCGCCCCTGTATATAAGCATTACTAAACTAATCTCTTTTTGGGTTAAAAATCTAATTACTTTACAAAAAAATTAGATACAAAGGATGAAAAATAAATGATTTGCAAAGGACAATTAATCAGAGTTATAAATTACTTACATCCAAATCTAATTATTGATAGCTTGTGTCAAATATTATATTCACCCAAAAACTTAATATAAGATAATTAAATATTAAATATTTACTATTTAAAAACTCAAAAAGTAAATATCAATTAAATAGTCATATTTAATTTTAAAAATATATTTATAATATAAGTGCTGAAAAAAGTAATTTAAAACTTTTGAAAAATAAGATTCAAGAAATTTATAGAAGAAACTAAAAAAAGAATATACAAAAAAATATTTATCAACAAATAGTCTGCATACGAAACACAAGATACCACAAAAATGTTCTCGATTTTCACCATCATGAAACTCGAACATGACTACAATACAAAAAAAGAATTGAAGGATCCCTTTTAGATACATCATAAATAACTCAATATTACCCTCTACTAATAATGTGTATTCACATGTAAATGTATTTACAGCAAAAAAAAAAAAATATCTTCAATATCAGATTCACATAAATAAATGGTTTTATTACTATCCCTCAACGCATATTTTATAGAAAATATATGTCACCATACTAAACTCAAAACATATTTAAAAATAATAAATCAAAAAAAGGAAATAATTGGTTATTGAGATCTGAAAAATAAACAAAAAATACAGTAAATAATATAATAATAATGAAAATAATTTAGGAAAGGAAAAATACATAATGTAGAAATATTTTAAATATTATAATAATAACTCAAAATAATTGAAACCGCAAAAACACTAGTCTCCTTTATATAAAAATAAAAGGAGTTGATTCCAGGGGCTCGCCTCGGAGGAGACGGGCAGCCGCAACGCATGACAGGGTTCCCCGGTGGTTCTGATTTTAATTGTGGATATCATGATGAATGTTTTGCTATGGAATTGTCGGGGGGCCAATAAACCCAATTTTAGGCGTTCTGTTCGTTATCTTTTGAAGAGATTTAATACTGATGTGTTGGCTGTATTCGAAACACATGCTGGGGGAGATCGGGCTGGGCGGATTTGTCAAGGTCTAGGTTTTGACAAGAATTATCGTGTAGATGCGGTGGGTCAAAGTGGTGGACTCTGGTTACTTTGGAGGTCGGAGGTGGGGGAGGTTGAGATAATCAAAGCTTCAGATCAATTCATCTTCGCACGTGTGCGAAATGGTTCAGAGGAGTTGAATCTGATTGTAGTTTATGCGGCTCCGTCTGTCAGTTGGAGGAGTGGTCTGTGGGATGAACTTAAGCAGATTGCACGTGGGGTGAGTGGCCCTATTATTTTTGGTGGTGATTTTAACACTATCGTTCGACTTGATGAACGGGTTGGAGGTAATGGGCGTCTGTCGTTAGATTCGCTCGCGTTTGGTGATTGGATAAATGAATTGTCCTTAATTGATATGGGATTTAAGGGCAATCAGTTTACTTGGAAACGAGGTAAAACAGAGACTTTTTTGTGGCGAAAAGATTGGATAGGATACTTTGTTGTCCTCAATCGCGGTTGAAATGGCAAGAAGCCACAGTTACGCACCTTCCTTTTCTTGCCTCGGATCATGCAACCCTGTACCTACAGCTGGTGCCGAAGCAGGGCGTAAATTCTCGTAGACGTCCATTCAGATTCGAAGCTGCGTGGTTATCTCATGATAGCTTCAAAGAGCTAATTGCTGCTTCGTGGGACAGGGAAATTGATACGAGGGAGGCCTTGAATAAGCTACAGGCTGTTCTTCGAAAATGGAACAAAGAGGTATTCGGGGATGTGCAACGGCGAAAGGAAAAACTGCTGAATGAGTTGAGAGTAGTTCAGTCAGCTATCGAGCAGTCTCCAACCAATGCACTCATTAAGAAATAAACGACACTATCAAAGGAGTTTGATTGTGTGCTCGAACAGGAAGAGATGATATGGTTCCAAAAGTCTCGGGAGAAGAGGCTAGCCCATGGAGACAGAAACACCTCTTTTTTCCATATTTCGACGATCATTCGGAGGAGAAGAAATAGGATTGAAATGCTTAAGGACGCGGATGGTCACTGGGTTTCTGATAGGGAAGAACTGGAGAGGCTAGCAATCGCGTACTACCAACGGTTATATTCTTTAGAGAACGTGGAACCGGTAGTCGAATGTTTGCTGAGAGGAAAATTTGCACGAATTTCGGCATCTGATCATGCAGAGTTAAGGAGATCCTTCTCAGATGATGACGTTTCACAAGCGATCCGGAAGATGGGACGTTTTAAGGCTCCTGGTCCAGACGGCTACCAACCAGTATTTTACCAGCAGTCTTGGGATATTGTCGGATAATCTGTGACGAGGTTTGTTCTGGAGTTTTTCCGCACAGGTATTCTTCTGCCTGAAACTAATGATGCTCTGCTGGTCTTGTTACCGAAAGTTGCAAACCCTGAAACAATCATGCAATTTAGGCCTATAAGCTTGTGTAATGTTCTCTTTAAGACAATTACCAAGGTGATGGTGGGCAGGCTTAAAGGTGCTATGACTAAGTTGATAGGCCCGACTCAGGCAAGCTTCATCCCGGGTCGTCTGAGTACGGATAATATAGTAGTCGTACAGGAAGCAGTTCACTCTATGAACCGTAAAAAGGGTAAGAAGGGGTGGATGTTGCTGAAACTGGATTTAGAAAAAGCATATGATCGAGTGTGTTGGGACTTTTTAGAGGACACACTTCAGGCTGCAGGCTTATCGGATATGTGGGTGGGGTGGATAATGCAGTGTGTGACAAGGCCAAATATGAACTTGCTATGGAATGGAGAGAAGTCAGAAGCTTTCCAGCCAGCGCGAGGGCTACGCCAAGGGGATCCACTCTCTCCTTATTTATTTGTGCTTTGTATGGAGCGTTTGAGTCACTTGATTGAGGAAGCAGTGGACAAAAAGGATTGGAAAACAATCAGTTTGTCTATAGGCAGCCCAAAACTCTCACATATTTTTTTTGCGGATGACCTCATCTTGTTTGCTGAGGCTTCGGTTAGCCAAATACGGGTCATCAAGAAGGTTTTGGAAAGGTTTTGTTCTTCGTCTGGTCAGAAGGTTAGTCTGGAAAAATCTAAGATTTTCTTCTCAGGCAACGTGTCTCGCCAGTTGGGCAGGGTGATTAGTCAAGTAAGCGGAATTCAGTCAACACATGAGTTAGGCAAATACCTGGGAATGCCTCTTTTACAGAAGCGAATCAACAAGGAAACCTTTGGTGCAGTGTTGGAGAGAGTCTCGTCTCGGTTAGCTGGTTGGAAGAATCATACTTTGAGTTTGGCAGGTCGGGTAACTCTTACGCGAGCAGTGCTGAATTCGATTCCTGTCCATTCGATGAGTACAATTATTCTTCCCGCCCATACTATTAATATTTTGGATAGATTTTCGTGTGATTTCATATGGGGTAGTAGTGCAGAGAAACAGCGACAACATCTTATTGCTTGGGATCGTGTGTGTTTACCGAAAGAGGCAGGGGGTTGGGGATCCGTAAAGCTGGAGCAATGAACAAAGCATTAATTGCGAAAGTGGCTTGGAGGCTTATGCAGGATCGTGACAGTTTGTGGGCTCGTGAGATCCGGTCTAAATACCGTGTGGGTGATGTTCATGATACTTCTTGGGCAAAACCAAAATGCTCTTGGTCGTCTACGTTTAGGAGCGTGGGAGTTGGACTACGAGAGGTGGTGTTCAAAGGGCAAAGTTGGATTCTGGGAAACGGGCGTCGTGTGAAGTTCTGGACTGACAAATGGCTCTTGGGAATGAGTATTAATGAGGATGTTGTTGGCGAGTTACCGCCAGGATCTGAGAATTTGGTGGCGCGGGATCTGTGGCGTGATGGTGAAGGATGGGATATGTCGAGAATCGCATCATTTGTTTCAGAACAGAAACGTTTGGAGCTATTAGCTGTGGTTATTGATAATGTTACAGGCGCTAACGATCGTTTATCATGGGGGGAAACACCGAATGGTGTGTTCTCTGTTAAGTCTGCCTATAATATGATCACCCGAAATCCTTATCAAGTGCAGGATATGAGTCTATTCTATAAACGAATTTGGAAGGTGACTGCTCCTGAGAGAGTAAGAGTGTTTCTCTGGTTAGTAAGTAATCAAGCCATTATGACATTTGGGGGACACGGACGTTTGTCAGGTTTGCAAGGGAGGAGTGGAAACACTTTTGCATATCTTGAGAGATTGCCCTGCCATGTCAGGGATCTGGGAAAGAGTGGTGCCGAGGCAGAAGAGACAGGTTTTCTTTTCCCAATCCTTGCTAGAATGGATCTATGAAAACTTAGGAGATGGTACAGTTGTAGCAAATGAATCTTGGTCTACGTTTTTTGCGATGGGCACTTGGTGGGGTTGGAAGTGGAGATGTGGAAATGTGTTTGGGGAGAACCGAGTTTGTAGAGACAGGGTTCAGTTTATCAAGGATCGAGTAAAGGAGGTGAGACTTGCGCACTTGGCATCCGCGGAAAACGTGCTTCCTTCTACTCGGTTGGAGCGTTTGGTCCATTGGGTTAAACCGCAGGCGGATTGGTATAAGCTCAACACAGATGGGGCTTCGCGGGGTCTGACGAATCTTCCGGCTGCGGGAGGAGTGATACGAAATAGCGAGGGTGTTTGGTGCGGTGGCTTTAGCTTACATATTGGTAGCTGTTATGCTCCGCTGGCCGAGTTATGGGGGGTTTATTACGGTCTCTGTCTAGCATGGGAGAAGCGAATCACAAGGTTAGAAGTGGAGGTAGACTCACAGCTGGTTGTTGGGTTCTTAACTAAGGGGATTGAGGAATCGCACCCCCTATCATTCCTAGTACGATTGTGCTATGGCTTTCTTGCGAAGGATTGGATTGTCCGAGTGACTCATGTGTATAGGGAAGCTAACCGCCTCGCGGATGGGTTAGCAAGCTATGCGTTTACTTTATAGTTAGGTTTGCATACGTTTGATGTTGTTCCTGTTTTTGTTGATCCTTTATGGAAGGAGGATTTTGAAGGTCGAGCAATTGCTCGACGAGAACGCTTGTAATTGTTTTTTTTTACTTTAATAAAACTTCGGGGGCACTAACCCGACCATTCACCAAAAAAAGGAGTTGATTCCAAGAGCTGTCAATCATGCCACGTAGGCAAGAAAAGCCATGTAATAATTCAAAACCAAATCTCATTGGTCAGCAAAATCTCATCCTTCGTCGGTCAATAAACGTTAGACCGTTGATATTTTCTCCCCCACGAAAAAACAAAATCCCTGGAATAACTCTAACAAAACTCACTAAAGCCCATCTCAAATCTACGATTCCTTATCCAAGAAAATAACTCAACCCGATGAGCTGGCCTACTAACCCGACAGACGAATCCGTACCGGCCCATAAGGGGGCCAATGGGGAACTCATGCCCGTAGCTGAGAAACACAAAAACGTCGGCTCGTTTACTCACCCCAAACAAACAATGCTCAGAACCACATGAGCCCAACCCATACGGCGGCTACACTATCTTCTTCGGTGAGCTTCTGCCGATTTTTTACCCTCTCCACTCCCCTTGTTCAGATGAGCGTTAAAACCTGTTCCACTCCCTCCTCCCATACGTTGAGCCCTTTAATGACATGAAGGAGATATTCAAGCGTCGTTTCTATCTCCTAAGTTCCCCACTCGCACACCATATAAAGGATGTCCCGGGTTGGTCAGCTTCTTCAATCTCTTTCATTTCGTTCATTGTAATACGGGTAAGATGAATCCCAAGAGCTCGGGACCGACGCAGGTCACATCTCCTTCAACGCTATCGACTCTGGCCTCAGTTAAGAGACGCTTCAGTTTCGTTTGGTCCACTTCTAGGAGGCTAGGAATCCGACTAAAGGGGGTCTCTTGATCGGTTTGGAACTGCTTATGATCGACGAAAAGGTTTTCATCTCTACTCTTTCTAAATTAGTCATCTTAAGTTAGACTAAGTGTAAGATATTATAGAATTGTGGTTCCCTGGTTCTTACTGATATTGTTTGCCGTAAACTAAATGTAGGAGAAGGTGACGAAGCAAACTGTGATGGAGAGAGCCTTAACTGAGCAGCTCAAGGAAAGGCAGGAAATGGAGAGAAAGCTGCAAAACTTGCCAAAACTATGGATTATTTGGAACGAGCAAAGAGAGAAGAGCCTGCTCCATTGATTGAAGCTGCATACCAGCGAAGACTGTTAGAGAAAAGAGAGTTCTATGAACGCGAGCAACAGGTAAAATGTGGCTATTACAGTAGCTTTTCGTTCCTTATAACTCGGTTCTGACTGAAGTATATGAGGTACTTAAACGCTCTTCTTTTCTTTCAGCGTGACGTCCACCTCAGTAGAGAGCGTCATGAGAGTGACTTGAAGAAGAAGAGCATGTTGTCCAGAATGTTGGAGTTTAAGGTGAGTTTGACATGTCAAGTCGTATCTCTGAATGTTCATCTCTTCATTTATTATAACTCTATTCAATCTTTTCTTATTAGTTATTTCTTCATATATTCATGTAACATTTCTTTCCAAGCTACTCAACAATCAGATCTTTCTATGTCCAGGAAATATTCCAGGAGCAAATGATTACCCTCTTTGCTATACATGCAGTTGCTAGCTTCAAACTGCTTGCTATATGTGCAGTTGTTAGGCCTATTTTCCTGGATTATAGTATACTTTATTCTATCCTATTTGGTAGTTTACCATGACACAAATGGGTTTAGTCATACATTGAAAAAGAAAATTGGATTTGGTACTCTTTGTCTTTCTCTTGAGAAGATTCACACATGGGTTATGCCAATTTAAATTAGGTTGGATATTATATTATTACATCAAATTCTTTTCAACGCTTTGCAATCTCCACAGTGGAGAGAATATTTGGTGTAGTAGCCGGAAACTATTGCAGCAGAGGTTGTCTTATCAATTTGCAAAATAAATTACAGCGTAAGGTGCGATAATTACACACTAAACAAGCTGAAGTTGAAAGTAGTCTTTTAATTAGGTTACCAACTCATGCTAATTTTGGTTGTAACATACTGCAGGCCTTTCTTCGTTATCACATCACTACCTAACAAATGAGGTTTTTAGCGTAAGATTCTGGAAGGAAAGTCTTTTAGACTCGAGTATCCATCGGTTGATGTTGTCAACCGTTTCCAAGCTGAGTTTATATAAAATACTCTACAGATTACGGCCTGTGGAAGAGAAAATGACTAAGTTTTCAATAGTAGAGGGTGAAGACACCTTGCTCATAAAATGGATTTTGAAGGTGCTCTGAAAAGGGCTTTGTATACTAAATTAATATTGTGCACAAACATCAGCTGTTGTGGCATATATTAAGTTAGAATTCCTGGTATCCAAACCAACAATTATAGAGCTGATAACAAAACGAAGTTGTGACTTGGTGTTTTTGAAACGGCTGCTTCTCCACTGCAGTAGTTCGTGTTAATCAATCTTTTAACATGAACCCCAAGATCTTGATCATCTAAATTAATCACATAATAGAATCTTAAAGAGAATTAATGGAATACCTCCATTCATTGTGGAAGTGAAGCCTCTTTTGATCTTTCCTTAGAAGTGAAGTTCCTTTTAATGATTTGTAGACTAAAAGACAATGAAATTCTTAGATCTTTAGGTAGGAGATAAGGTTTCTCTCCCCTTCCTATAAACCTCTCTCTTTATGTGTTGTTTTTCTTTTCTTGTGATAAATTGTGATGGAGAAAAACATCTATTTATAGATGGGAAGAGGACCTTATTCCTTATTACATTGATTCAATCTCAACCATCCATCATAGTAGAGATGAACACATTAGTGACAAGTGTGAGGACATGTGTCTTAACCTTATGACATGATTACCACTTATCCTTTTATGATCATAACCACTTGTCCTCTTAAACTCATTAGGAATTTAACTCCGTAGTCACCTATTTTATTGGTTGCCAAATGTCCATAAAAATATAACTATCCCATTAGAAAACAACTAACTATAAGACCACATTCATGGGAAAGAAAAGCTTTTTTCTTACAATTGTACAGTTTTCAATTGGAATCATAAGGCCGGCATGAAGTTATATTTTCATTTGGTCTTTCATAAGCGTCTTAACTAATCCAGTAATCGATGAGAGTCATGGCGGTCACACATCATTTTGCAACATGATTCCTTCCATGTACTACTACATCCACCACCTTCATAGCTAGACCATAATCATTGGTCTCTTTTATGTCTTTATTTAATTAAAGACTTATTCTGTTATCAATAATACCAACTAACATATTGTGTGCACACATTGGAAACAGAATATACATAAGATGTAAAAATCATAAGAGAGCTCTTATAAATGTCGAACATAATCTAATACATAATCAGACAACATAATTAAGTGTTATCTTCCAGACCCATACTTTCAGCATGCTTCATAAATGTCTTTGGAGGTAAAGCTTTCGTAAATATGTCTGCGACCATTAGCTTAGTGCTTATGTGTTCAATGACAAACTTTTCTCTTTTAACATCTTGCTTTAATGATAGATATTTGAGCTCCATATGCATCGCTCCTTTAGATATCCTATCATGCTTTGAGAAGAAGATTGCGGCTTGATTGTCACAATAAAGAGTTAGGGGTTTGTCAATGAAGTTTAAAACCCCAAACTCTGACACGAAATTCTGCAACCAAGTTCACTGAATAGAAGCCTCATAGCATGCGACATATTCAGCTTCCATGGTGAATGTATAAATCAGATCTGACTTTTGGCTTTTCCATGATACAGCACCTACGCAAAGGAGATACACATAGCCAAGAGTACAGTGCCTAGAATCTTCACGTCCACCAAAATCTGAGTCTGAAAATCCAACCATCTGTGGATGTGTTGATTTTCGATATGTCAGCATGTAGTTTCTTGTTCCCTTTAGATATCTTAAAACTTTCTTCGCTGCTTTCCAATGAGCAAGTCCTGGGTCACTTTGAAATCTACCCAACATCCCGACTGCATGGCTTATATCAGGCCGAGTGCAGACTTAGGCATACATCAAACTTCCCACAAGAGATGCATAAGGGAAATTTTGCATTTCATTACGTTCCATTTCATTTTGCGGACATTGCTTAAGGCTAAGCTTATCACCCTTTTGCATATGAACATTATTAGAAGAACACATCATCATGCCAAATCTCTCAAGAATTCGATCAATATATGCTTTCTGAGACAATCCTAAAATTCCTAGTGATCTGTCACGAAATATTTCAATTCCTATCACATAGGATGCCTCACCCATATCTTTCATATCGAAGTTATTTGAGAGATAACTCTTAGTTTCACATAATAAACCAAGATCGCTGCTGAATAATAGAATGTCATCGACATACAATACCAAAAATATGAACTTACTCCCACTGATCTTGAGGTATATACATGGATCTACAATGTTTACTTTGAAACCGAATTTCATAATGGTTTCATCAAACTTAAGATACCATTGCCTCGAAGCTTGTTTCAGTCAATATACTGATTTCTTTAATTTGCAGACCATATCTTGCTGACCTTCGATTATGAAGCCTTCAGGTTGACGCATATAGACTTCTTCTTGTAAGTCCCCATTAAGAAAGACAGTTTTCACATCCATTTGATGTAGCTCGAGATCATACTGAGCTACTAATGCCAAAATAGTTCTGAGAGAGTCTTTTCTAGACACAGGTGAAAAGGTCTCACTATAATTGATGCCTTCTTTCTGATTAAACCCCTTGGCTACAAGTCTGGCTTTATATCGTTCAATATTGCCATTACAATCGAGTTTGGTCTTAAAAATCCACTCACACCCGATTACTTTGTTTCCTTCAGGCAATGGAACGATGTCCCAAACTTGATTCTTAAATTTTTGTTTTAGAAATCTGATTGGTATCAAAAGCGGTTAGAGATTTTAGAGACTTTAGAGAAGAAATAGGAACTAAAAGTCTGATTGGTTTAAAATTGACTTTGAACACTTTGAGATTTTCTAAAGCCTCAACAGCCATCTTGCCAATCAGTACCTTAATCTCCTAACTGTCCACTTCCAAGCCATTAAAGGAATCGCTCCTCCAACTCCTCTAGAGTTTAGGTTAAATACCCATTTATGAGCATCATTATAGGAGAAACCCAGATTTGATTCTTATGCATTAGTTTATTAATTAAGTTAGGTTAAGAAACTTAATTAAGAACTATGGTTGTTTTGTTCATTATAGGGAGAGCCTTTAACTAGGGTGAGTTTCTTCCTCCAAACAATGTATCCCATGATTTACAAGCGATACTATCATATGTTCAAACCAAAACCATGTTTCAGACACTAATCACATGGCCGTAGGACTTACAATCAGTAACCTTCTAACCAAACATAAAATGTAGAATACAGGATGGCAATACCAATCACAGCTATACCAACAACAGCCTGAGAATCCCCCAGCACGAACATCTATCTGCAATAAACCCACCATTTAGTATTTGGCCATACGCATGGGATTCCAGTTAAATCGTAAACCAGAAACAAACCTGCAATGCTTCTCTTGCAGATCGTCTAGCAGCAATAGAGACCCGCACATTAGCACATACTAACACCCACATTCCAACATATCCAGCAATACCCGAACATACTGCCCCCAAAAGAAATGAAGCAACAATAATATATGCAGACATTGTCCTGACGCAGAAATTTTATATAATTCAGTGTTATTAATAGCATCAAAAATGATAAAACAGATGATTGTGTGTACAAAATCATGCATCATCACCTTCCTAAACCAGAAGCCTCTTGCTGGGGGGTCAAGTTACGGAACAAGTATATGCAAAGAATCACAAAAGCTAGCAAGAACGCCATCTTGGATATTGTACCATACTGCATTCTGAAAAATCCTTCAGCTCCATCACGTGTAGAATCTGATCTCTAGATAGATATGTGTAAGCTCAAAATGCAATACAAAGTATGAAACATAGCTAAGGTCACAAATAAAATACCTGAACTATCTCTGGAGGTCCTTCATCTTTCGCCAATACCCATTTGGTCAGATATACTGACAAAATGAAGCTGATGATGCATACTAAAAAGACGAACAGAATGATAGGAGAAGTACGTGCGCGCATGGAAAAGATCCCTCCGAAGCTCAAAAGCAGAAGCACAGAAAGGACACGAATATTGAAATTTCTCAGAATCCGGAATATCTGCACAAAAACGACTCATTTGCTTTACAACTTCACAAAAGAGGCTCAATTAAGAACAAAACATAAAGGCTTAATTTGGTTCACGATCTTAAACCAATTATATATATTAATAAAACTGCAGAACAAGAACAATGAGAACTACCGTAGTGATCTAAAACATTCAAATAACACCTGACAAATCATAAAAAGCTTAGCAGATGCAACTAAATTTCAACAACACCAACGAAATGGAGAACCCAAAGCATAAACAAAAGAACATACTTTAACGATGGTTTCACGCGGAGGAAGTAACCCGAACCAAGATCACTGCAAAAATGAAAACTTCGAACGATTAGAAAAACTGAAAACATGAAATCAAAATCGCGAACAATACAACATAAGAACGATTATACACAAAACTTATAATCCCCAAAGGTTTTCGAAACCGAAGCGACGACGCACGCATCCCGGGACTTGCGAAGGAAACTATCTTGGAGATGCAATCCTCCGGCAATGAATCAAAAGGGGAAGAACCCGACGATCTCTTCTTTGCCTGAACCGCTAGATTTCAACTCCGTAATTTTCGCCCACCATCGTCTTCACTTGAGTCGACAGAGAAGACAAGAGAGGAAGAGGAGAGAGAGAGGAGAGGCTGACACGTGGTGAAGAAGAGCCGCTTCTTCTGGATGCTAAATAAGACTTGACTCTTCCTTTTTTCTTTTGTTTTCATTTATTTTAATGTTTTGTTTTGCTAAGAATCTGGCTAAGATATCCCTATAATGATGCTTAAGTGTCAATCAAATTGATGAAGAAGGCGAATATGGCTGCCTTTCAGTTTGTCTTTGATTAGAGAGAGACGAAGAGTCTTTGGAGAAGGACGTCGTCCTGTAGAGACATCATCAGGATCACGTGTGAGGTTACCTGAGGGTTTTGAATGAAAGAAGACGTGACTAGATCATGAGGAAGAGAGCCACCGAACGAGGGCTCGCCACTAAACGAGGTTTATTCAGGTTCCCAGAGTCTACTAACCTATGCTGTTGAGGTAATTAGATTTATTTCGTTAATTTTTATTTCTTGAGAAGCACCGTACCATCTACAAAGGAGAAATCCAAATCGTGTTCCTATGGCACATCATTTCCAGTGTAAGATTCGGACGCTTCCTTTCAGTCAATGTCTTTACTCTCGTTTGTTTTTATAATTGTAATTAATTTGGATCACGAATTTTAAATTTAGGATCTAGGAGAGTGAGTTCTGAGAAAAACTGATGGGAGTAAGATAAGTGTTTCAATATCTTATTCACGGTTATAAAGGTATATTTCTTATTTGTTTCAATATTTTATCAGTACTTGGCTGATTTCTGTTTTTTTTTATTTTCCCTGTTCGTTGATGTCTTTCTTAAGTATTATGAATTACCATTTATAACTCATCGCTTTCAGTAATTTGCTTTCTCGGTCAGACTTTCTTTTCCCCATATTTTATAACTTAAAACGTCATACTGTTTGTTGTTCCAGATTGATTCTCACCGCTGTTTGTTGATTCTTCCAAGGCCATTTGAAAGTGAAACCATAAGAGTCGGTAAAGATGAAAGTACAAAGATAAGCTTCCAGAAGTCGATGCAAAGAGAAAGGGCAGATTAGGTACAGATTGACAAACTCGCTCTGTATGTATGTAGATAGTGGTTTTGAGTAATTCGAGGCTACACTTTGAGATTTTGTCTTATTTTCTAGGCTTTGTCAGGGCTTCCGAAATATGGTCTTCTCATTAGACATTTCGTAGTGATGCATTGCTTCTGAGATATATCAAAGTAGATGGTGTTGTTACACTTGCTGAGTCGAAGCAAGTAGTTTAGTGCATTAGAATGAAAAGAAACCAAGATTTGTGATCAAGGAGGAAGTTCAACAAATAGCTTATGCGAATCGTATAGTTTCGAATGAGGTTTGTTGTAATCTCCCTTTGAGCCTCGAGTTTGTGAGCTTTTAATCTTTATGGTATTCCATTAGGTTGACACTTGATAGTATACCAATTGAACAGCAGAAGCAGCGTAGCGCTGATCGTGGAGGCTCTGAGAAAAGGCGCGATCGAGCTCGATTTACAAAATGCTGCTGAAGTTCGTCATGGTGGGTTGGTCCCACTAATTCACTACTATTATGCTATTCAAACAGGAGTTTGTATCTCAGCTTATATGTTTTGGTTCTCATCAGGACCCTTACATCGCATGAAGATTTGTAGAAATGTCTCAACGCCATAAGGGACAACGCGTTTCATGTATCTGATTATCCAGTCATGATCACCCTCGAAGATCATTAGCCACCCAATCTTCAAGGGAAACTTGCAAAGGTGAGATTGTCTTTTGAGAACAGAGGAGTTACTAATTTGAAAAAGAAAAAAAAGGGAGAGAGAGCGATTTACAGTTTTAATTGATTTTTTTTTCCCATGTTTGTAGACGTTAACTAAAACATTCAGAGGGATGCTGTTTCGTTCTGGGCCAGATAGTTGTAAGCATTTTCCATCACCAGAAGAACTTAAGAAGAAGATTCTGATTTCTACAAAGCCTCCAAAGGAGTATCTTGAGAGACAAGCTCTTCAGACCTCAACAACTCCAATAGTCAAAGCGTCTTCGTGGAGCAGACCAACGAGTTTAAGAAGTGATGTAACGCAAGATGCGAATGATTGTGCAAACATTCTCAGGGTTTCTCTCTCGTGACAGGGTACTAATATGACAAGATTCCTTAAGATACAAAAAGAAGAAGAAGAAGAAGTAGAGCAGAGTGAAGCTGTTGGATATAGAGACTTGATAGGGGTTCACGCTGGGAACTGCAAAGGTAGTTTGGAGGATTGCTTGAGAGATGGTCCAGAGAAGCCTCGAAGGATAAACATGAACGAGCAGTGGCTAGATACTGTGCACTGTGGCTAGAGCCAGAGGAACTGGTGTTGTAAGGTAACCAAAAATATAACAATGCGATGTGATGAAGTAAAACGTTGAACACTTAAAAAAAAAAGGTTTACGCAGAGGAACCTTGTGAGCATATATCCAAAGGGTACAAGACTGGACTCATCAAATTACGATCCTCATGTTGGATGGACATACGGTGCTCAAATGGTTGCGTTTAACATGCAAGTAAGTGGCTCATCAAATGGTTGAGATACGTGTTTTGTATAAACAGATTACAGAACGATTGTTGAAGAATTGGTGTTGAAAAGGGACATGGGAAGCAACTATGGATAATGCAAGGAATGTTCAAAGCCAATGGTGGATGTGGCTACGTTAAAAAGCCTCTCATTTTTCTGGACACACAGACACTCTTTGACGCATGCAAAAGGCTTTCCGTCAAGACCACTCTTAAGGTGAAGATTTACACAGGTGAAGGATGGGATTTAGATTTCCCTCAAACATACTTCGACCAGTACTCTCCTCCAGATTTCTTCGTAAAGGTATTATCAATCCAATTCAGGAGAGTACAAGTTTTTTTTTTTACTTGACATAACTGGAACTGTGTTGTGTTGTGTTGCATCAGATTAGAAGTGCGAACCATCATGTAAGAGGAGATGAGCACGTGGGAGGAAACAATTACATAATTCTTTAATCTTACAGACAAATAAATACACTGATGTAGTTTTTTTTTTTTTTTTTTTTGACATCAAAGGGCCATTCTGTATCTCAAACTAGAGGTGATGCGGAAATCCACATCGGAACAGAACAACCCACAAAAGAAAACATAAAAGAGCGAGAACAAGCAAGTTTAGCTAGAGCATCCGCAGCCGTGTTCAGATTCCGCGGCACATAAGATATCGAGAAAAGGGGTAGATTCTGTCGTAATCTTGAAAACTCTGTTAGTTCCGTAGCGAAGCTAGGCCACTCTGTGGGCTCCTTGATCATCTGAATCAGGTCTTGACAGTCCGTTCCAAACGCTTGGATAGGAGAAAGATGGGGTAAACAAGACATCGCCCAAAGCAGAGCTTCTAATTCGGTGTGTAAAGGTGATAACCGGCGATGAAAACCTCGAATTCCTAATACCTTGCGATTGCCGTCTGAGTCAAACAGAGTCCATCCTAGCCCACTCTGACCACGTTCTTCCTGCCAAGATCCATCAACACAGCAGATTTCGCGGATAGGACAAATAATCTGGTGGGATGATCGGGCTGCTACCGGTTCGGGGTCTTTGATCGAGTTAGCTTGATGCCAAGCATTACATTCGCTCACAGCATGTCGGACAATGTCCTCTAGGGACCTTAGAAACCCGCGAAACAGTTTGTCGTTTCTGGCCTTCCAAATGAACCAAATTATCCAGGGAAATGGGTCTTCGGTTATCTCCGCTGACAAGTAGTCAGATTGACGCCAAAACAAGAAATCGAGATTGGTAAAAATCGCAGGAGACGGAAAAACTCCAATGGGAGTCGGTGTAGGAGCCAAATCCCAGGTCTGGGTAGCGTGAGGACAATCAAAAATCGCGTGATTCACAGACTCGTTCGGTTCACCACATCTAGGACAAAGGTCCGCACAACGTATACCACGGTGTGAGATGTTCTTTGTCACGGCTATATGACCGGACAGAATTTGCCACATAAGATGGCGTATTTTTTGCGGTGCCCGGATTCTCCAAACATGTGCCTGAAGAGAACGAACACTCGGTTCCGTTATTGCCTGATCCTGATTATTATACAGCACGTTTCTTGCAACCCAATAACCAGACTTGACGGTATAATTCCCGGATTTTGTAAAGCTCCACGCGAATCGGTCCATATTGAACGATTGGCTTATTGCCAAGCTTTTAATGATGGGTATATCTTCCGGAACTATATATGTCTCCAAGGCCGTAAGATCCCAGGTAAGAGTCTCCTTAGAGATAAAGTCGCTGACCGTTGTAAATGGATGCACAACTGGGGCAATAGCTCTAGCGGGACGCGCAGGCTTGGTCGGTATCCACGGGTCCTCCCACGCACGTGTATTTAGTCCCGAATGAATTTTATGGGAAATGCCTAGTTGGATCAGAGGTTTTGCAGCCAAAATACTTGTCCAGCCATAGGATGGGGTATCAGAGGAACTGATGTAGTTAGTAACTGCTTATTTGAAGAAATTTCTTCAAAAAGAAAAAAAAAAACAGGAGATCTGGAAATATAAGAGCATCATTATTGGGAGTTGTCTAATAGAAATACTAAAACAAAAAAAATAAACATAAAATAATAAATAATATTTATTTATTGTTTGAGGTTCTAATACTTGGATAATGATTACCCAAAAGTATTAGAACCTCAAACAATAAATAAATATTATTTATTATTTTATGTTTATTTTTTTTTGTTTTAGAACCTCTATTAGACAACCCAAATAATGATTCTCTAAGGAGGGTTAAAGGAGAAGCTGACGAGAAGCCTCGCGTTGTTGTAATTCAAATAAAAATGAAAATTTGGAGAAAATTATATTTTTAAAATGTTTATAAAACAGGGTCGTTTTGTTCCATCAACATTAACCATTTATTAATGAACAGTAGCAGTTGACTAAAATTAAATCTAATTTAGCTCGGATAACTTTAGTTTATATACTTTTTTAATAAAGAGTTTGTACTTATCTTGGCAAAAAGTTGATATTCTCTCTGTTTCAAATCAATCGATATATGTTTTAGAGTTTTCATACATATTAAGAAAACAAATTAAAACATGGTTATAAATACATCATTTTGTGATTAACAACTTCCTATAATTTTTACCTAATAGTAATTCAACAAATTCAATTAATTTTCTTGAAGTGTACTATTCATCATCAATAATAAAATATAAAAAAACAATTTTGTAGAAAACTTTTTTTTCCAGAACATCTAACAATTAGAAATAGAGGGAGTAGTTCAGTATTTTATTGTCGATTTTCTAGAATAAAAGTCTCCGAACTTATGAGATTTGAAGGAGGAAATAATAAAATAAAAAAATTCAAAGAAAGACCAAGATGTAAAAACTTATAAATTAATTAGATAAAAAACTATAGAAAAACCCAAAACAGAAGACTTTTCAATATATTTAAAAAAGCAGACATTCACTTAAAAATAGTATCTTTTGATTTGTGTTAAAGCAAACAAAATTACAAATAGACAAAAAAAAATTAATAATAAAAATTTACCTAAAAATATAAGAAAAACCTAAAAATACATATAAAGTAGAAAATATGAAAATAAATATTGATCAAAGAAACAAACCATACAAGTAACTATAACTAAATCCACTATCCAAACACGATATCCAAATTTCAATCATGGATAGCAAAAAAAACAAACAAGCTGCAGGAGAAGAAATCAAAGCAACATGAAAAATCCGCTAACAAACACACTTCATACAAATCCATCAAAAGGGGATCAATAATCATTTTTAGTTTGCTAAATCTTTTACTGCTTTCTCATTCCAAATATCAACAAATATAACTTGACAGAAAATTATATGATTTATATTCAAATCATATTAAATTTAGTAATATCTTTCTAAAATAACAAATTCACAGTCACTGTCATTTACAAGAAAAAAAAAATTCAATTAGTATTTTCTCCATAAGTACATGTACAATATACATGTGTATAAATAAAATCTAAAGAAATACATAAAGCCTAAATATATGAAAACTACCAGGGCTATCTCATAAAAGAATCTGTATGCTTATTAATAAATAAGCATAAACAATATCAAAATCTGAGAAAATGAAAAAAAACAAAAAAATATAATTGACACAACCCAGTATCATGGAAAAAAACACTAGTCTTATATATAATTAGCCATTTCTTTCTCTCCACATGCTGCAACCTCATCGAAAAGAAATTGACATGTGTCCAATTATTGTAAAAAAAATCCGTGATGAAAAATGTAATTAGCATCGATTTGATTTCACCTTCCTCTTCAACTCTACCATCCCTTCGTCGGTTTAGTTTCCATTCATAAATAGAATCTTAACTAGAGATTCAACATGAACCAAACAATCGCAAAGGAACCCTTCTTCTGGTAGTCAAAGATCAGCAGTGGAGTCATCGAAAACAGAAAATGATTAACAATATAATTAATTGATTCAAGTTTTCCTGCAGATTATTGATATCTTGTATTTTTAACATATTTTGATTTGTTTTTAGTATCCGGATTGAGTTTTGATTTGCATATTTCGTTAGCTTTTCGAGTCTTTTCTATTGTTTCGAATCTTTTTACAGATTTTATGGAGTTCCGATGGAGTTTGGCATTTACGGACATGTTCGAGTCGAGTTAATGTGGAAAAACACGAGAAAAGGACCAACTGAAGAGAATGACCGTTCTTGGAGTAGAACGACCATTCAGAACGACCATTCCCTCAACAGAACGGTCGTTCCCCATCTCACCTACCCTGCCGACAAGAGCCAGAACGACCGTTCCCACAACAGAACGATCGTTCCCCATCTCACCTACTCTACCAATAAAAGAGCATGGAACGACCGTTCTCCCCCAAGAACGACCGTTCCCCGACTCACCAACACCCACATACTTCGATCGACCACTTAGAACGACCGTTCTTCTCCAAAACAGTCGTTACCCGTCTTACCTACTCCTCTACATCTTGGCCTATATATTGGACTCACTCTTGATGCTTCAAAACACACCATCTTCTTCTCTCACTCTTCTCTAGCTTCTAAACATTGTTTCTCTTCTCTTTTAAGCTTTAAACATTTATGCTTTGATCAAGTTTTATTTAGTTTATTTTCAGTTCTTATTATCTATCTTTATGCTTCAATCAAGTTCTATTAAGTTTACTTTCAGTTCTTATTAGCTATCTTTATGCTTTAATCAAGTTTTATTAAGTTTACTTTCAGTTCTTATTATCTATCTTTATGCTTTAATCAAGTTTTATTAAGTTTACTTTCAGCTTTTGTTATCTATTCAAGCTTTTATGATGAACTCTATAATCTCTTTGTTTTCTTCTTCTTTAATTATGTCTGAGTAGATCTCTTAGTTAGGCTAAGGTTTGTCAAAGGAATTCATGAGCTTTAGGGTTAAACACAAATAAGCTATTCAAATCAATGTCTTCACCCTTGTTGTTCTTAATGCTTAGATCAAATTGATCACTTGATTTTATGATATTGGGTTTAACTTAGACAGCGAGAGTTGCTAGGTTGCTAGAAGAAACTTGAGTGAGCAATTTATTCATTACCTGCGAGAGTAGATGTATTGAAGAATTGTGAACAAATCAAACCTATCCTTAATGCTTGTCTGCGATTTCTAAAACCAACGAGAGTTAGGATTTTAGGTTGTTAGATAAAAGTTATTGATGCCACGAGAGTGGATTGATATTATCTTTATGTTTGAGTTCTAGACTTATGCTTAATCATTGCCTAAATAGTTGTTTGATCATTTGCTCTGAATCTCCTGCGATATTCCTTGACCTAACGCTTGTTTAATATTATCTTTACAACCGATTTTGATTTTATTACTTACTATTTACAAAACCAAAACCATAATTGAATTGTCTTAGCTTTTGATTTAGCTCATTAGATCAAAGTGTGAAACTGGTCTTCGTGGGACCGACCCCTAAGTACTACTTCGTATGCTGTGCACTTGCAGTAGGAAATAAGGGTTTAAAACTCGTGTATCAATTATATCTACCATGAATTTTTGTTGTTACAATTGTTTGGTCTCCGATCTCCGTGAATTAGTCATAAATGAATTTTCGTGAATTATAAACAACCTTTTGTGTTCTTAGATCTCTCTCCCTCTCTTGCAGTCAATGTTGAAAAAATCGCTAAGCGGTCACTAGACGTCCGATATGAGCCTAGTGTCTAGAAAGACAAATCGGCCTAGTCAGAGCCTAGGCGTACAAAAATAGTACACTTATTTATTATATATTTAGATTTTGTGCGTTTCATATTACATATTTCTAAATAAAATTTTATAAAATCAACTTAAAAGTGTAAACTATAGAGAAAACCTAAATTTATTATCTCATAAACATATATACACTCATAATTTATTTTCTTTGGTCATTACATATTTACATCAGTTAAAAAATGGTCTTTAATGTCTTTCATAAATAAAGTTAACTTCGGCTTTTAACTGACTTTAATATTACCGGCGGTTTTAAAAACTCAAGTATCAGCCTCCGACGTTAAAATTGTTAACGTCACATGATGAAATAATTTTTAAGTCGATTATAGAAATAAAAACCGACGTAAACACGACTGTATAGCCATTTAGTAAATGATGATGACATTGTATTCTATATGGAAAATGTTTATTTGGCTACATAAATAAATATATGGAAAATGATTTCATGACAATTTTGTGTTTCAGGAGCATTATGAGGAGAGACGATCTGTTATATGAGAACGTTTTTCTGTTTGGATGAAAGATTTCAATGTATCTGGACAAAGTGGAGGGCAAATAATTTTTGGTTGTTCAAATGAAAAACATTTTGACAATGAAGAAAGACATGAGTTTTACAATATTATTTAAGTTTGTGATGAATGGATGATTCTTATGTCATTCGTTAATGTTGGAAAAATCTCAGGTATACTAATTAAAGATACATAAATTTGTTTTTATAACTGCATGGAGCTTTATGTTATCATTGGCTTGTTTTCCCCAGCAATTCAGCAAATGGAAGCTGCAGGAATGCAAATCGAGAAAGCTTTGATTCACACTGGCCGTCGTGTTAGTATTTTTTTTATATCTCTTCAAAAGTTTACTATTCTTTTTTTTTTGAACTGTGAAGTTTTAGTATAATAAATATTAACTAATGTTGAAAAAATCACTAGGCGGTCACTAGACATCTGATAGGGGCCTAGTGTCTAGAAATACTAATTGGAGCCAAGGCGTACAAAAATAGTACACTGATTTATTATATATTTAGATTTTATACGTTTCATATTACATATTTCTAAATAAAATTTTATAAAATCAACTTAAAAGTGTAAATTGTAGGGAAAAACTAAATTTATTATCTCATAAACATATCTACACTCATAATTCAATGATTTTTCTTAGTTAAATATTCTAATTTTATATTAAACCGAAATTTGAGCGATATTGTTCAATTTTGGATAAAACGGACCATTTAGACCGGATTTTTTATTTAACTCGGCGATTTTAGAAAATCGTTTCGGATATGTATGTTTAAGCGTCCAGGCGGAACTACACTGATTTTTTGAACATTGCTTGCATTTAAGTCTTACCGTCTCACCAATTTTCCAAATGAAATTTATGCAGCCAAATGAAAAGGGAAGTAGAGGAGCACGTTTATCCTGTCGAGCCTGCAAGCATAAACTATCTTCGTGAAAAGGTCTGATATCTCACTTCTTCTTCTTCTTCTTTAATGTTGTTGGAAATGGGTATTTTGTTATTTTTAAATTGATTGAAATTGTTATACTTCTATAAAATTACGCTTTTTGTTTCAGACCTTCTTTTATGGGATTAATAATCCTAAGTGTTTAAAGTTTGTTTTCTCAAAATATATGTTAACTAGGATTCTACCCGCACGTACCTGCGGAGTAACGTTTTTTTCTAATATTTAAGATACCAGAGATGTATATAAATTATATAACTATTATACAATATAGATAAGTAATATATTAGATGAAGTTGTTTGTATTATGATATCATTGTTCTGTTGTTTTGTTGGGGTTAAAAGAATTGTATTATTTGTGAATTATATATAGTTTGTGTCGGTTTAGTAATTTTAGACTTACAAACATATTTTTACATGTTGATTGTATGTTTTTGAATTCAATAGGTTATTAAATATTTTATATATATAATTACACAAATATTATATTATATTATAATTTTATTGTTGAGTTTGAAGTATGAATTTATATTTGATATTCTTTTTGGTATTATATTTAGTATATGGTATTCTTTTTAAAGAGATTTTTCTATTCTAATAAATGCAAAAATATTATATTTCATTTTAAAAACATCTCTATTGTATTTTTAAAGAGAGTAAATATTATATTTGTTAGGGCAAATCTCTAAAATAAACCATTTGCAAGGTTTTTTGACCAAAATGAATCAGGAAATTGACTTGGACCAAAATGTTTCATTAAAAAGATTTATGGACAATTCTACCCTTACCACTAAAAAGAAGGAAAACATGCAAGCCTTCTCTTTCGTTCGCCGTAAAAACAAAACACGACTCATCTTCATCTTTTTCATTCGCCGTCGACACCGTGAGCCATCGCAGGAGACAAAATAGATCGTCGAGTCGATCACACACTACGTTCTCCTTCGTTAGATTCCGATAAGTCCGCCGTTGTTTTCATTTCATTTAGGAAAATTTCTTAAATCTCAAAATTAGGGTTATAATTGGGGATAAATCTCAGATCGATGGAAAAGAGTAGTTTTTCGACTGATTTTCAACTGTTCTAGTTTGTTTTTGACTGAATTCGACTATTTTAGTTTGTTTTTGATTGATTTCGACTAGGTTTTAGTTATTTTGATAATCTGGGTTTTTGTCTTTGTTTTGAAACTGAATTTTATTTTGTTTTGAAACTGATTTCATTGCTATTAGTGATTATGAATTATTCTCATTGTGAAATCTCTTTGATTTTGATTATTGGAATCATTGTAGGAGATTATCAGAATTGTTGTAGGTTTGATAATCTATAATGTCTCGGTCTCTTCCTCTTTCTATATGTACTTTTCTCCTTACGAGATCTGTAATTTGATTAAAGATGTTGATGGATGGTTCATTTGGCCAAATCAGATCTGAAGGAGTCAAAGTTAATTGTGAAACGATACACGACGCTGTTGGTGTTGATGGTGGTGAAAATTGGAAGAGTCCTTATTGCAAGGCTGAGATTTGAGATATTTGATCTACAAGCTGGCTTATGGTTGTGACTCCCGTTAACCAGATTCTGAAGATTGCTGCAAAGTTAATTCAGATACTCACTTCGTCCCAAAATCTCCACTTTTGATGTTGTTATGGGAAACAAAGAACTTGATCATGTCAGGGAAAATTGGAAAAGTATAATTTCCAGTTTCAGCTTTGTATAACCTAAGCCTCTGGTTGGTTTCCAAGCATTCTGTTATAAATTAATGTGAATGTACAAAGTTTGGATTGTTTACTACTAAGAGAGCTCACATTCTGTACAACTGCAAGACTAAAAAAACGTTATAAACAAACTAAAACTTGTATGGTGAAAATTTCAGGAAAGCTTTCAGAACATCTATGAAAACTAAAACTTGTATGGTGAAAATTTCAGGAAAGCTTTCAGAACATCTATGAAAATCTTCCCAACTTGGAATGAAATCATTTGCAGCTTAGCGATTTTTTTGTATTTAGGAATACTTCAGGATATATTTGTTGGAGTTAAAGAAGCATTTGTTTAAATTTAGGAAGGCTTAAAGAAACCATTTTGTTATTTTGGGAAGGCCTTACTAAAACTCGTATCTACAGAAAATTTTATTAAGAAATTGTTTGTTTTAGAAAAGATTATACTAATGTTTAAATGTTGGTATTTACTATTTAATAAAGACTCAGGAAATTATTGTTGGTATTTATGAACGCTTTAAGATCGTATTAAAAAGCGATTTTTGATATTTAAGTTGATCTTTGGGAAGTCATTGTCACTATTTAGGAAGTAATTACTAAGGACATTTATAAAATCTTGTAGAGCTAACAGAAATCTTATTCACCTTACTGAAGCTCATTATGAAAAAAAACATTTGATTTGATTATATGCCTCACTTGTTGATATTTTAGTAAGGATTCAGAAAACCACTGTTGCTATTTAGGAATGTCTTACTAGATCCTTTAGACCTTATTAATACATTTTGTTTATTTTGTAGAGATTACGTTTGATCTTCTCCTTGGTCATTTAAAAAAAAAAAGAGAGTTACTCAACACAAACTGTTTCAGGTTTGTTTTTTCTTATTCTCTCTTTTGTGACAAAGGCTACTTGTATAATGTTTTATGTGGGTATTTAGGAAGGTCCCAAGAAGTGATTGTTGATATTTATGAACACTTTAGGAAGCCATTGCTGCTATTTAGGAAGGTCTTAGGAAGCATTTTTTTTTTGTATTTAGGAAGATCTTAGGAAGTCATTGTTGCTATTTAGAAAGGTCTTACGTAATCATTACTAAAACATTTAGAGCTTAAAGATATTAATAAAATTTTATAGACCTTACTGACAACATTACTAAAGAATTTAATCTTCAATTCTATATTTCACTTATTGGTTTTTTTACAAAGGATTTAGGAAGAGCTTACTGAAACTCATTACCCAATTCAACTTTCGATTGTTTATGTCTACCTTGCTAGTTTTTTAAAAAAGCTTTAAGAAGCATTTGTTGGAATTTAGGAGCTTTAGGAAACCATTGTTATTACAAAGGATTTAGGAAGAGCTTACTGAAACTCATTACCAAATTCAACTTTCGATTGTTTATGTCTCACTTGCTAGTTTTTTAAAAAAGCTTTAAGAAGCATTTGTTGGAATTTAGGAGCTTTAGGAAACCATTGTTATTATTTAGGAATGTGTTACTAAAACTCGTATTTTAGAAAGAGTTTAGGGAGAAATTCTTTGTATTCAGGAAGGCCTTATTGAAAATTGTTTCTTCAAATTTTGTGATGTTTTTAGGTGCGTAAATGGACACGGTTAAGATTCCACCATTGAAATTCAAGATTGGAGAGAAGCGATCACATTGGTTTGTTGATTCTGATAAAGAAAAAAACCATCACAGCTTTGTTTAATGGATGATTACGGTTTGTATTAATGAATGATGATTGTGGTTTGTATTAATGGATTATTAGTATTGTATTAATCAATGTGTTTTATAAGTTTTTATGTGGTTTAGGGAACAATAACACAGTTCTAAGAAATTATTCGTAAATGGTATGATTGAAATATATTATAATCATTTAAAAAACTAATAACACTTCAATAAGTTTAGGAAGCTTCCTACATATTTGGGAAGGCCTTCCGGAAACATGTGTTAGTGAAGTGTGATTTGGATCGAACGTGTAACTGAATCGAAGTCAATCGCTTGGTGTTAGTTCTATTGAATTTGTGAAAAAAAAAAACATTTTTTCTGCGGCAAAGGTGGAATCAACCCCGTCACAAATGTGTCAAAATCAAACAATAGCAAGTTTAAGGTGAGTGTAGCCAGTAGCTACAATTTGGGAAGGATATGTACTAATTCGGGAAGGATGTGTACTAATTCGGGAAGTCAGTCCCTAAAATTTCAAAAATGTTGATTTACTTCTCCGAAGAACATGGAATCCATCTAAAATGGTTGATAAACCGTTCTAAAAAATGTAAAACACAATTATAAATGGTTAAACCCTTTTTTTAGTTCCAAATCTTTGAAGAAATCGTTTTGAAGTATTTAGGGAAAGAATTTTAGAAATTTGGGAAAGATTTGTACTAATTCGGAAGTCAGTCCCTAAAATTTCAAAAATGTTGATTTATAACCTTTAAGAATTCTGGGAGATATATTTAAGAATTTCAAAAATATACTAACTTTTAAGAATTCTGGGAAAGTCTTCCTAAAAGTTTATAAAGACATACTATATTTGTATTTGATCATTCTAAAAAGCTTTAGATGTTCAAAAGTTAGTATATTTGAAAGAGTTTGTACATATTATCCAGAAACTATTTTGAAAATAGCTCATATAAACTCACAAGTCATAATCAAGATTAAATCCAAATAAATAAAGTTAATAATCTCAAGAAAACTTCATAAATTCCAAAACTCACATTTTTAGATATCTAAAAATACTCATACAATTTTTAGTAAGATCTTCCTTAAAAATTATAATGTTATTATGAATATTTAAAAATATTTTTTCAAAACAATAGAAAAACTTTTTAAAATTTCGGGAAAGATTTCCTAAAAATTTAGAAACGCTTCCTAAATTTGTTTTTCTTATGAAATATTAATTAACATACAATTTAAGATGGTCTTCCAAAATTTGTATTAATATTTTCTAAAGATTCAAGAAATTTTCATAAATTCTAAAACAAACATTTCTAGATATCTAAAAATGCTTATACAAATTTTAGTAAAATCTTCCTAAAAGTTTATGATGTCTTTCTCAATGTATAAGAATGTCGTTTTAAAACAATAGGAAAACTTTTTAGAAATTTTTTCTAAATTTGTATTTAATCAACTAGTAATTTACATATTTTAGTAAGATCTTCCTAAAATTTTATAATGTATTCTTCAATATTTAAAAATGTCTTTTCAAAACTTCTAAAGTTTTAGGAGGCCTTTCCTAAAATTTGAGAAAATCTTCCTAAATTTCTTTTTGATCATTAAAAGGTTTAAGTACAATTTAGAATGGTCTTCCTAAATTCATATCTAGGAATGCTTTCCTAAATGTGTAGAATTAATTCCTAAATATTTTAAAAAATCTTTCATACAATTTGTCGATTAATTGTTAATTAACATACAATTTAGGATAGTCTTCCTAAATTTGTAAGTATATATTCTAAGAATTCAATGAAGCTTCATAATATCAGTTTCGTAAAAATGCATTTCATGATCAGTCATTAATTCTCACAACTGTATAAATAGACACAAACATTATTTATAGAATAAATGAAAGCATTTCTTAAATGTGGAGGAAATCTTCCTAAATTTAAATTGTTGTATATATGAACAGGCGTTGCCATTGAATCAATCCGTAAAACTCTCCAAGATCAAGCGGCTCAGGAGACCCGTAAACCTCCATATTAGCTTGAACGCTACCATAATCAAACATTTTAAATTACTGCTATGTTTCATCTGAGCAAGATGCACAGCCACACGGAAGGATACATCCGGCATATCGTTCAAGTTGTAGTGACGCAAACCCATGACTCCAAGCCAATTCGAGCTATCTCCACCAACTACATAACTCATCAATGTCCGGACCAATCCACCAACAGCAGGATAGTTGTGTAAATCTCGAGCTAACTTGTTGAGAAGCATCCAAAGAACTAGTGGGGATGTAGAAAGCGGGAACGATCCGGACAGTGCCGGACCTAAGAGAAGGAATGTTTGCTCTATTAACGTAAAACACAGGTTGGAGTCTTCGTGAAACCTGGCAGGTGAAAGAAGGATCAGCCTAGAGAGTTTGTGTGGTTTCACTTCGATTTTACGGGTTATTACATACATGAGAACCGTAGCACCGCCTAGACTGTGAGAGAGAACGCATAGCTTGTAAGGTTGCTCCTCCTCTACTACCTCTTCGATATTAGGCTGGTAGAGTCTCAGTTCTGAAGTTTTTATTTCGTGGATCTTCTCTATCATTGCGGGGATATCCTCTCTTGCGTGCTCATTGATGGAGTAACTCCAGAAACTGCATGTTGTTCAGGATCCATCAACAATGAACTACACAAGAATATCGAAATCCACAAAAAGACAATTAAGTGATAAATCTAGAGTAAGATTCACTCTTGTTACATTATTACAGCTTCAAACTAACCAAAACTCAACTGTATACAAGAGCAAAGCATAATATAAAACAATTACATGATTTGGATGAGTTATGAAGCCTAGTTTTTATTGACAACAACAACAAAATCTCAATCAGTAAGAGCAAATAACAAGCTTTCAACTGGAAATAATATACTCAGCAGAAACGAAGATCTGCTCAAAATCGTTTCTAAATGCAAACCTCTCAGAGAAGAGCAGAGAGAAAAAATAATACAATATGCAGCTGTCTTAGAAGAGAACCATTAAAGTGGCATTGACTTTCTTAGTTAATCGATCTCAGAGAATCAAAACCCTATAGTGAACAACTATCTCCTCCATTTACTCATCGAACGATAATGACTCCAAACAAAATCGAAGAAGAAACAAAGAACTGCTGAATCTGAGATCTGGCAACTCAATCTACAACGATTCCAACAAGTGACCAGATATGATAAACACTAATAATCAATTGAAAACAATTTCAGATCATTGATTCAAAACTTCATTGAAGGCACTTACGGAAGATGAGAAACTCCAGCTATTTCTCATTCATCAATGCTGCGTTGATGGCTTTCGTGTTTGTCGCAAGAGCACTAAACGGGAGATTCCGCCGCGGCCAGAACGCAAACGACGGTGAGTGAGAGGGATCAAAATCTTGAATGGTGTCGGGGGAGCAAATTGTATTCTAAAATGGTGTTGTTATATTTTAATTTCTTTTTCTTTTTTTTAATCAATGAAAAGTGTATGAAAAGTCAGTTTGCCCATTATAGTTCATAATATTTACAATTAAACCTATCTGGTTTACTTATAATAAACCAAACATGAACAAACCAAGATTTTTTTTTCAAACCCAGAAAATCGACGGTTGAGTTAAGTTTATCACTCTTACTAGTTGTACGACAAATACCAGTAATATCAAATGTACCACTTATACTACTATTACTAGTTGTTTTAAATGTACCAGTTGCACTATAATTATTAGTTGTACCATACTTATCAAATGAAATAAGACTAATTTGTACGTAGTTAAACTTGTTGTACCTAATAATAAGTCTTACAAAGGTGCAACAATAACACAAATAAATCTTACAATGGGACAACAACACAGATAACATCCGAAAAAGCTAAAAAGAACACAAAACATAAATAATCAGCATCCCGAGCTCTCACCTCCACCGGATGATCCAAACAAGAATGTTGTGGATTCTTCTTCTTTTTACGAGGTTCTCCAATAAATGAGTGTCTTGTCACTTGTGGTCTACCTTTCTTTGGCTCATAATGTTTAGATAAGATAATCTCATCTAGAATCTCCCGTGAAATATCACAAGTAGAATGATGAGGTACTGTATCAATAGAGTTGTAATACACCAATGTCCACTGCTCCATCGAGTAATATTTCGAGCAATAGTCATGTATATCAATCTGCATCTCTGCATCTATGTGTGTTCTGTGATCTGTCATGTAAATACTTCGTATTTGTGCTAGTTGTTCCAATACTACTCGTAGTACTAATAAAATCAGTACAACTAAAACCCTAGTTGTCCCAGTAGTTATAGTTAGAGTAGTGGTAGTAGTAGTAGTAAATCAGGTGTTCTAATGGCCTATTTTGTATGTAAAACAGTTTACAGATGTAATTTTAATCATTTTTCATAACATATACAGTTTACGCAATTGTACCAGTTGTACCACTATTACCACTTGTCCAAGTAGTACTAATTGTACCACTCGACATGTGCCACTTTTCTTCTCCTAGTAGTACCAGTTTTGGAGTTGTACATTTTTGTAACGAGTTGTACTTTGGGAATTTTTCAATTTTAATGAGTTGTACCATACTTTAAATTTAATTTTAGTGTGGTGAAGTTTGAAAAACAAACCTTAGAAATATAAGACATTTCATGTAAACATAAGATGTTCATGTAACCAATTCCAAAAATTCAAATTTAGTTTTCTAGTTTATGTAGAATTCAGATGTTCTAATGACCTATTTTGTATGTAAAACAGTTTACACATGTAATTTTAATCATTTTTTTATAACATATACAGTTTACGCAATTGTACTAGTTGTACCACTATTACCACTTGTCCAAGTAGTACTAATTGTACCACTCGAAACGTCACGTGCGCCGACTTTAAAACGTGCGCCGACTACATTTAACATAATCTCAGACCAAAATGTGCAACCCACCGACATTTCAGCCGCATGCACCGCATTTTCATGTTTCGAGTTGTCCTAGTTTCGAGTTGTACCATTTTTTGTTGGAGTTGTAACATAATCTCAGACCAAAAAAAATCTTGTGCACCAACAACGATTCCTACAGCTCTTTAAAAATTGGGTTTAAAGCTTTGTGTACCTTTGTGTTTTGTGTACCTTTGTAAGACTTATTTGCTTGCCTCTGTAAGACTTATTTGTGTACCTCTGTAAGACTTATTTGTGGTTTGAAGACTTATTTTTAGGTACAACAGGTTCAACAGGTTCAACTAAGTACAAACAGGTCTCGTTCAACTTAATACGTTTGGTACAACTAGGACCACACGAACTAGTCGTCTAACTGGTATATTTCGAACAACTAGAACTTGTGGTACTACTGCTATTTGTGTAGTTGTAGTGATAGTTCTAGTTGTACCATTTGAAAAACTCAAGCTGCCTAAAATGATTTAAATTAGATTTCTAAACATGTTTCCATACCAAATATGGGATTAAAACATCTGAACTTTACCCCAAATAGATAACAGAAGTTGAATTTTTGGAATTGGTTTGATGAACATCATATGTATCCATGAAATGCCTTATACTTTATAGGTTTGTTTATAAAGCTTCACCATACTAACATGAATTTTTTTTTAAAAAGTCTTTTTAAAATTTTATGGTCTGAGATTATGTTGAATGTAGTTTGTATACGAAATGTTGTAAGAACTACTGAAAATATAAAATTAAAGTGTTGTACAACTAATTAAAACTAGAAAATGCAGAAAGTACAACTCCAACAAAAATGGTACAAGTGGAAACTAGAACAACTCGAAATGGTACAAGTCGAAACTAGGACAACTCGAAATGGTACAAGTCGTAACTAGGACAACTCGAAATGGTACAAGTCGTAACTAGGACAACTCGAATCGGTTTTTGGAACTGGTTTCATTACACTTCATATTCTTTGTCTGGCACGTGTCTGGCATTTTCAGACATATTTCTTCTTTTATATGGTGTCAAAACCTGTCAAGCAGAAAACACAATGGAAACGAACAATCAAAGAATGCATGATCAAATTCAAATTTCAACATGAAGCTCAGAGTTTCTTTAACTTCCGTAATAGCCCAGCTGGGCACAGATGGACACTACAACCGGCTACAGCTCTGCTAGTCAACAGTGTGGAATCAGAATTTCACCCAAAACTTCTTACAGCACCACAGCTTAATCGTCGTAATGAGCTATTCAAATCTATATGTGACCTTGATTAATTTCCTTAAGACTATTTTACATAACCAATTTTCCCTGAATTTTCTTTCCTTCTAGTTCCTTCTTAGCTCTAGCATTGGATTGTATCGAAACTGAGTTAATGGTAAACAACCTTCGAGGAATAAGGTAGCTGCAACGGAGACGCCCATCTCCAAAAACCTCTATTCAATACAAAACCTCAGCGGATTACAGAGAGAGGAGAAAGAGAAGCTCCCTAACCTTGTCATTTTTGAAGCATGTACGTATGTTTCCGAGCTCCTTATCAACTCGGAGCCGCTCCGCCTCCTTGTTCTGGCAATTGCGAATGTCGCTGATGAAAACGGAGACTCCTCTCATCCCGGTCATGGTGGAACCAATTCCTCAGATCCACCGTACGCCACCGCCTCACGCGGGCAGATCCAACTCGCGACCTCCGGATCTAATTAGGACGAAAACCCGTAGAGCTACACAGCTCGAGCATAAACAATTCGCCGGAGCGGAGATCGGAACCCTAATCTAGAGATGGAAAATGGCACTTCCAATCGAAGAAAATTCAAAAGGTAAATGAGTGATATGCACAAGGTGAAATGAGAAGAGGTGAAATGGCGGCGACTCTGTCAGTATCACGGCGCATACGGGCGTGGAGACGGTGGTGGTGGTTACGGTAAGAAACAGAAGGGAACTTGTCGCGGTGGAGAAGAGGAAGAGTGTATTTGGAGTCATGGGTGTTGTTGAAATCGGGAAGGGTTCCGGTGAGGGTGAGAGGAGGTTGTAAAACGTCGATGATCTGAAAATCAGGAAAGGAAATTGAGGAGGAGGAGGAGGAGAGACGGAAAGGAAATTGAGGAGGAGGAGGAGAGGAGGTTGTAAAACGTCGATGATCTGAAAAACGTCGATGATTTTTTTTTGCTGTAGTGAACCAGAAAACAGGAGAGAGAAGAGAGATGGAATGTCGAATTGGTTTGATGGTGTATTCAATTGGATTCAATTTGGTTTGTTGTTGATACTCATTAAGGGTACAAAAGACCTTTCCACTAGATGAACACCATGTAGATTACATTAACACCATACAGATTTTACACCCTTTCATTAACACCCTTTAAGATTTTGATCCGAGTGAGAGAGAGGTTCGACGGAGAGAAAGAGGTTTAACGGAGAGAGAGATTGAGATCAGGGATCGACGGAGAGAGAGATTGAGATCAGGGATCGACGGAGAGATTGAGATTGGCGAGGGATCAAAATCTCGATTGGTGTCGGGGAACGAAACCGTAATCTAAAATGGTGTTGAGACTTTAGGTTGTTTTTTTGTTTTTCTTTTTAAATCAAAAACACATGAATATTCGGTTATGCCATCAACAGTTCACCTATTTACAAAAAGACAAACCCAATAAACCAACTAAAACGACCAAACAAAAAAACCGTCCAAACCCCACAAAATCATTGGTCGACGGTTGAGTTTTTTTTATTTTGGTTTTATTCACTTTCCTCCACTTTTGTCTTTCTATCTCCCCCCTTTTGTCTTTCTATCTCCCCCCTTTCTCGAAAACATCATTCTCTTTCTTCTTCTTCCCATTTCGAAATCGGAACATTTCTTCGATTTTCTCTTTCAAACTCGGATCTATCCATAATCTCTTCTCTTCAAACCGATTTCTTCTTTCTGTTTACAATGGCGCCTAAAACCAGAGGCGGTGGAATTCAGCACGAAAGGAAGTGAGACGGAAATCGGGTCGGAATCCTCCTCAGGCGAAAGAAGATCCGGCGGCGGCGGCGGCGACTTCTACAGTCGTTGGGTCAAATGCCGGTAAGCGGAAAGCAGCAAAACCGCAACGCCACACTCGCAATGTCCGGAAGAGGACAAGCTCTCCCCCTCCGTCACCGTCCAGGGCTCCGTCTCCTCCGCCGCGTGCAGTAGCAGGGGAATCTTCTTCTTCTTCCCGGCGTCGTGCGGCCTCGAGAACATCCCAGTCTCCTCGGCCATCTCCTCAGCCATCTCTTGGAGAAGAAAGGCCTGAACTAGGGTTTCACCTTCCGCCTCCGCCACAGCCGCTTCAGCCTCCTCAAGCTCCGGCAACTTCCTCCACGGCGATAAGGGTAAGTTGAACATGGGTTTATTGAATTTGAGATTTATACTAGTTGTACTTGTTAGATGGATGTACGAGTAGTACTAGTTGTTTGGGATTATTGTGAAATTGATTTGGTACTAATCACTTGTTTTTTTCATAATAAGTAGATAAATTATGGAGATAATCTAATAACAAGTTCTGATTCTCTTGAATTTGAGTTTGTTTAGGAGATAATAGGATTAGAACAAGTAGGAATTAACTGACTCGTAGTTGTTCTAGTTTTCTCGATTTTATTAGGACAACTAGAATAGTAGTATTACTCGTATAAACTGAACAAGTAGAACTACTACTATTCCAATATTTCTATTTGGTCTACTTGTACTAATTTAGTAGTACTAATACTCTATTGTTTTCAGGATTTTGAGGCAATGCAACCCAAGGATTATGTTTTCACCCGAGGACTACAATAAGAACATCACTGTCGCCGCAAAATGCCATCAAAAGGATTTCCAAGACCTCTTTACTAAGATGGGTTTGAAAGAAGTTGAGATGGATTGGTTTCTTCAGCACCCTCAGTTCAAGCATATCCTTCATATGGATAGCCAGAAAACACGGAAGCTTCAAGGTGTGCACATGCTGCTCTGCGGACAGCGATAATTGACAAGAAAAGACAGGCGTGGTTTGTGGTGAATGGTGTCCCCATTCGCTACTCCATCAGGGAAATGCCCTCCTCTCGGGTTTGTACTGCCACCACTACCCAGGGATAAGGAGATGTTGGGCAATATTAGTGGGTAAAGGGCCAATTTCCGGAAAAGAGATTGAAGGAGATAAATGCAAAAGTAGTGTTAGCTAAGTTACGGAGCATGACGTATGATGGTAGTGACGATCGACTCAAGATGCTGGTTCTTTACTTCCTATCAACAGTTTATGGGAGAGATCGAAGCATAAGTCCTCCATAGAGCCATTCATTCTGCAAATTGTTGATGATCTCGACGCGTGTGTAACGTTCCCATGGGGACGCTCACATTTGAAGATTCCATCTACCAATCAAGCATATAGGGGAGACCTTTGATGGATCGTTGCGAGATGGTGCCAGCTATGTATTTCCCGGTTTTTCAACCCAATTGAGGTAAATAAACTAGTTGTATGTTAATTATATAGGTGGTCGAACTACTAGCGTTCTAACAATATAAATTGTTGAACTATGTGTGCAGATTTTGGCTTTTGAGTGTATCCCAGCGTTGGATGTAGTGTATCGAAAAAGGGGGAGGAGACATATCTAACGAATGTCCCCGAATGTGCAAAAGGCAATTTAAGACGACCGGAGGAACTGGTTTTGCTTTGCGCAAGATCTATAATTCGCTTGGAGATACAAGAGTATGTATACAAGATCTATAATTCGCTTGGAGGTACAAGTTGCATTAGTAGGTGTATTTGTAAAAATAATGGAAGTTTGTATTCTTTGCAGGATATCAAGAGTGTTTTGGTACCCACAGAAGGAGAGGCGAGGCTTCTGTCCAAGGTCTTGGAAGAAGATACTTTGTTTGACGATGAGCTGAAGGATGACGATGATGTGTGTGATGCCATCGTGGACGGTTGGAACAAGGCACTGATATGTGACAAGGCCAAGATACTGTGGGAGGATCTCTACAAAAGGGATATCGAACACAGACAATGTAGCGAAGCTGTAGAAGAAGAAGAAGAAGGACAAGCCGAACTTGTAGGCGAAGAAGAAGCAGAAGGAGACGCAGAAGGAGAAGGACGAAGTGAACCAATGCAGAGGGAAAAGAGGCGGCTTGAAAGAAGAGATGAAGAGGATGATGGAATTGATGATGAAGCCAATGGAAGCAAGTCTGGAAGCTATTAAGGAGCAACTTAGCGTCATGAACCAGAGGTTGGTGATTGTGGAAAATGAGCTCCATCCAACTACATTTATGGATTATGAGGCTCTCGTTTTTTTTGAAACCGGTGGAACAACATCACAAGGTAAATCTCTACTTAATATTAGGACAAGTAGAATTAGTAGATTACTTCTGTATTAGTTTTGGTACTATTTAAATGAAATTTTTGATGGTGTAGGTGAGACAGCCTCGGAGGAGGCTGCCAATAAGAAAGAAGCGGAGGAAAAAGAGGCCGCGAAGAAGAAAGAAGCGGAGGAAAAAGAGGCCGCGAAGAAGAAAGAAGCACAGGAGAGAAAGGGTCGGCCGAAGAACGTTTTGGAGGAGCTAGAGGCTGCCAAGAAGAAAGTAGGGGACGAGATGACAGGTGAGATGAGGCAAGCCTTCGAAACCTTGAGTGAGATGTTCATTACGTCGAAAAAACAGATTGACGAGGAGGTATCGGCTGCAAATAAAGAACCAGAGAAGAAGGTAGCCGAGAGCGAGACTGCACCTGAGAAGAAGGTAGCCGAGGAAAAGGCTGCCAAGGAAAAGGCTGCCAAGGAAAAGGCTGAGAGGAAAGCGAAGTATGCAGCCGCGCAGGAGGAGTATCGCTTGAAAAAATTAGAGGTTGAAGCGAGGAGAGCAAAGAAGGCAGCCGAGGAAGAGGCAGCCAAGAGAGAGGCTGCGAAGAAGAGAAAAGAAGAGGCGGAAGAGGCTGCCAAGAAGAGAAAAGCAGAGGAGGAAGAGGGTGCCAAGAAGAGAAAAGCAGAGGAGGCTGCGGCTGAGAAGGAGGCTGAGAAGGAGTCTCCGGCAGAGAAGGAGTCTCCGGCAGAGAAGGCGGCTGGAACATCAGGTAAATCTGATGGTATTAGTGGTATTAGTAGGACTACTAGTGTACAATTAGAAATACTTAAGTGATAAAATTTAATATGGTGTAGGTGAGGCTCCTGACGAAAAGGCTGCCGAAGAGAAAGCTGCCGAGGAGAAGGCAGCCCAGGAGAAAGCAGCCGAAGAGAAGGCAGCCCAGGAGAAAGCAGCCCAGGAGAAAGCAGCCGAAGAGAAAGCATCAGGTAAATCTGATGGTATTAGTCGAACTAGTAGGAGTGGTATTATTAGTTGGACAAGTAGAACTACTAGGAGTGGTATTAGTTGGACAAGTAGAACTTCTGATGAAATTTTTTGATGGTGTAGGTGAGGAAACTGCGAAGAAAGCAGAGGAGGCGAAAAAAACAGAGGAGAAGAAAGCCTCGAGGGAGCGATATAAGGCCTCTTACACACCGCTTGCAAAGGAGGTGTCTGCATGCGGAGAAGGTAAATCTCAACATAGATATTAGGACAACTCGGTTGGTATTAGTAGGACTAATCTGTTTGTATCATTTTTTGTATGGTGTAGGTTCGCAGTTGAAGGAGCTGTTTCTCTTGAAGAGAAAAGAGAGCGACGTGATGTTAGCAGAGGCAGAGAAGTCAGAGGCTGAGAAGGAGGCTATAGAGAAAGCGTTTGCAGACGCTCTGTTTGGGGCGCCGAGTCAATCAACTCAGGAGACTCAAGAGACTCAACCTCCATCTTCTCCACCGGAGACTCAAGAGACTCAAGAAACTCAACCTCAAGAGACTCAATCAACTCAACCCCCTGAGACTCCAGGTAAATTATAAAACTTGTTGCACATTTGAAATGAAAATGTTAAATAATTAGTTAAATTTCTAACAAATGTGTTTTCTATGATGATGCAGAGACTACAGAAGCTGCACCTACGGAGAATCAGCAAGAAAAGGAGAAGATTTCCGATGTTCAGTTAGGTACACAATCTCTCTTTTAGACATCTAAATTTTACAGTGCCATTTTAGACATGCACTTTATGATATTATTTTTTTTTCCAAGGTCAGCAAAGTCCTCAGCCGAAAACTCCTAGGCCAGATCTCCTAGGCCATAGATGATTAAGAAGGCAAGATCTCCTAGGCCAAAGAGAACGAAAAAGGCTCATATGCTTTGAATTCTCCTTATGTTCCTAAGTGATTATGGTTTTTATTAGCAAAACTTATGTTTTTATTGTTTTCTGGATTGTGGTTTTTTACCAAAACTTATGTTTTTATTGTTTTCTGAACGATATGAAGAGTGGTGTTGTTATTTATTCTCAGAACTTATGTTCTTTTTATTTTCAGAAACAGGTATTGAAACACTATGTAGAACATATATGACAATCGGACAACTAGTAATAGTGTCACGTGCCCAGACAAAGAATCTGTAATGAAACCAAATCCAAAAACCAATTCGAGTTGTCCTAGTTACGACTTGTACCATTTCGAGTTGTTCTAGTTACGACTTGTACCATTTCGAGTTGTCCTAGTTTACACTTGTACCATTTTTGTTGGACTTGTACTTTCTGCATTTTCTAGTTTTAATCAGTTGTACAACACTTTAATTTTATTTTTCAGTAGTTCTTACAACATTTGGTATATAAACCACATTCAACATAATCTCAGACCATAAAATTTTTAAAAAGACTTTTTTAAAAAAATTCATGTTAGTATGGTGAAGCTTTACAAACAAACCTTTAAAGTATAAGGCATTTCATGGATACATATGATGTTCATCAAACCAATTCCAAAAATTCAACTTCTGTTATCTATCTGGGGTAAAGTTCAGATGTTTTAATCCCATATTTGGTATGGAAACATGTTTACAAATCTAATTTAAATCATCTTAGGCAGCTTGAGTTTTTCAAGTGGTACAACTAGAACTATCGCTACAACTACACAAATAGCAGTAGTACCACAAGTTCTAGTTGTTCGAAATATACCAGTTGGACGACTAGTTCGTGTGGTTCTAGTTGTACCAAACGTATTAAGTTGAACGAGACCTGTTTGTACTTAGTTGAACCTGAACCTGTTGTACCTAAAAATAAGTCTTCAAACCACAAATATTCTTACAGAGGTACACAAATAAGTCTTACAAAGGCAAATAAGTCTTACAAAGGCAAGCAAATAAGTCTTACAGAGATACACAAATAAGTCTTACAAATAATCAGCATCCCGAGCTCTCACCTCCACCGGATTGTTCAAACCATGAGCGTTGTGGCTGCTTCTTCTTCTTACGAGATTCTCCAGCGGATGGGAATCTTGTGACTTGTAGTCTACCTTTATTTGGCACATACTCTTTAGGTAAGACAATCTCTTCTAGAATCTCCGGTGAAACTCCCAAGTCAAATGATGAGGTACTGGATAAATAGTCTTGTAATACGCCATCACCCACTGCTCCAGTAATATTTGAGCAATAGTCACGTATGTCAACCTGCACATCTCTGTGTTCCGTAAGCCAATCTATGACAGCTAGAGCATGCACACATGGGTATCTGTCGATGTCAAAATGCCTACACAACTGCAACTTTTATTTCTCAAATCAACAATAAATCCTTTCCCCACTTTGTACTCCTGATGAAAGCTATTCAGCTCAACCACATCTAACTTCTTTGCTGCTTCACACATGTTGTCCAAATCATGTTTCACACGTGGCACGAGTACTTGAGTCTCGGGTATTTTTCCAGCTTCGTTCCGATACTTGTTGAACCACTCAATAATCTTTCCCAAAATCTCATCAATCATTGGTAGTAGCGTCAGCTTCCTTGCCTCTAACAGAACATTGTTCATTGATTCAACACAATTAGTGGTGTCTATGTTGTACCTCTCTCCAGGAAAATGGCTTCTTGCCCATCTGCTCAGGTGAACACGTCGTTTAGATACACACCAGCAGCTTCATAAGTGTTGCAAAAATCAGTATAGAGCGAGCAAACTCATGCTTTTCATAAACTTGAGCGCATTCTCTGAACTTCTTAGCACATATGTCTTTCCTAAACGGCGTTCACCTTTCCTTTAACATTCTGAGACATGTGATATATGCAATATCCATGCGCAGATTTTGGATAAACCTCCTTTACAGTCTTTATGATGCTTTGATGTCTATCAGAAACAAAACAAGCTCTCGATCATCCGGAATTTGTGTTTTCAACATGTTCAAAACCACCTCCAACTAGCATCTTTCTCACCATCGCCACCCCAAACGCAAGAGGATAATGGTGTCGATCTGGATCTTGGGCACAAGCAATTACAAGCACTCCACCATAGGCATTTTTCAGGTGAGTTCCATCAATAACGATGACTTTTCTCATGGACCTAAAGCCTTCGATGCAAGCTCCCACAGCAATGAAAAGATACTTAAACCGTTTTCCCTCATCCACTTCCACTTTTGTCACCGTACCAGGATTCATCTCTCTAACATGTGCAAGTATGCAGGAAGCATATAGAAACCCTCCTCAGGGCTACCACGCACATCACTAGAAGCTTTCTTTTCCTCTCCATGCTGTAGAATATGAGACTTTAACACCGACTCTTCTTTGAACCAAGCCTACGAGTTCTTTTGCAGTTGGAGTTTTGAGTGAACCCGGGTAATCTTCATGCAGCACAGATGCAACCATGGCTTGTGTTGCTCTCCTTTTATTTTTTGCTGTTATCGTATCCAACGAGAGCATGTATGCATCTTATGATATGTTGCAACCAGATATATTAGAGTTCTTAGGCTTAGAAACTCTTAAATTCCATTTGCAACCATCTCCAGACATTTCAGCACATATACCCTAGGTCTAGATTCGACCAAACGAGTCTGAAAACACTGTGTATGCATAGCTTTTTCCACTAGCTGTTTGACTTCCTCTTTACTTCTAAATTCCTGACCTATGGTTAGATTCAGACCATCTTCCCTTTCATCATTCACAGCCACCCCTCTTCAATATGTGTTATGTCAACATCACCGGAGTTAAACTGGAATAATTATCCACTTTGAACTCTGACGAATAATCGCTAACTCACCATGTGCAACACTACCCTCAACATCTACTCTAGCATCATCAGCTGCAAAACTATCATCATCATTATCTCTACCATCACTAAGAATCTCCTCATTCGTACTAAGATACTGATTACTCTGCTTTTCTGAGACAACTACACCGACCACATGCAAACAGATTCCTACCTGATCTTGATTAACATCCAACAGATATCCTAACACATCTTCATCATCTAAGATATATGATGGACTTTTAGGATTCATGATCAATGGAATGTAACTCAGCCTAAGCTTCGCCGTAGCTGCATCTACCATAAGCTTCCTACATATTCTATCAACCAGCCGAGAGTAAGACACATCCTCGAGAGTTCCTTTCATCACAATAGTTAAAGTCCTATCATCTTTAGGATTCCATACCACTCCATCTGAATAATACCCCCAGAATCAAAATGTTGACCGTGCCACGAACACTATCCATTGTCCCCTGAAAACAAACAATAAACATCATTATCACACTTAATAGTATCAGTAATACTAGTTGTACATTTACACAAATCGCATTACATACAGTCGTCGTACGATTTGTACCATTTAACCAGTGTGTGTTAGTTGTACTATTTGTACCAGTAATACTAGTTGTACCATTTGTACCAGTTGTTTCGTACATATAGTTTTACTAATAATTCTAGTTGTACATAATACCAATAATACCAGTAATACTAGTTGTACCATTTGTACCAGTTGTTTCGTTTCTTCTAGTTGTACAAGTTGCATCTTCATCACTGTCAACATTTCATAATTCAAGCTATACAATGTGAAGATTATCGATTTAACACGCTAGTGAATGCTGTAACACTTCGAAAACAAGTTCAATCACCCAAAGAAAGGAATCGTGGAATAATTGAAGAAAAGGGAGAGAGGAGTAAATTGAAAAAAAGAAAAGAAGAAGAAGAACAAACCTTACCGAAGAGAAGGAATCCGTGGAAGAGATGTAACCAATGAAGAAGCGTTCGATTCTGTGTCGAAAAAAGAGAGAGAGAGAGAGAGAGAGAGAGAGGAGAGAGAGAGAGAGAAGTAGCGTTTTTTCTTCTTCCTTTTCGCGGTCGGAAACGAGGAAACAGGAGAGAGAGATGTAACTAATGAAGAAACAGGAGAGAGAGAGAGAGAGAGAGAGAGAAGAAGCGTTGGATGAGTTTTTTTTTCTTCTTCTTCGCGGTCGGAAACGAGGAAACAGGAGAGAGAGAGAGAGAGAATCTGCAGAGAATTGAATTGGTTTGGTCGAACATTAAGTTGGGTTGGTTGGAGTGGGTGAGAGAATTGAATTGAGCGTGGGTTTGGATGGTTTTTCATTAAGGGTAAAGAAGATATTTACTCTTCATTAACACCATGAAGAATTATCTAACACCATGCTGATTTTACCAACACTCATTAACACCTTTTAAGATTTTGATCCATTGGCGAGGGACAAAAAGGAGGGGCAAAACAGTCAATTTGTCCCTTTTAATGAAACAATTATGTCATTTTTTCTTTCCTTGTTTATTTTGGTCATCAAAACTTGGAAATGGTTTATTCTAGGGTATTTCTCTATTTGTTATTCTTTTAAAGAAATATATAGTAGAATTCCGTAATTTTATTATTCTTTCAAAAACTATATAATTTAATGTTTATTGCAAAAAAAGAAATATTAAGCCCAAATTCTGTAAATTTGATGGTATATTGAAATGGCCTTGATATTAAGCCTTAGTGGGCTTAGCATAAACTTTTACAAACTATTGGTGTGTTATATATTTTTTTCCCGGGAAAAAAACTGTTAACTGATTAATTTTTCTCCTCGAGCCCTAAAAGAAAAAAACCAAAGCTGTTAAGCTTGACTTTTCTCTGTATACGATCTTAATCTGATTTAGTGTAATCAAAATTCCTTTGAGGCTTGTTCTTGCTCTACGCTTGGTTTCTGCGATCTTACAATTCACAATCTGTTTAATCCAAACTGTCTCTTCCTCTTCTTCTTCCTAGTTTCTCTGATTTTGCTTGCTTTCTGCGTTTTTGCTTTGGAATTAATATAATACAGCCTGACTGGAATTCGTGAAGATTGTTCTTCCTCTCAGGTTTCAAATTTTTCTAAAGCTCATAGTCTTATATTGTAATTTTATTCCACTAATCTGACAAAATACTTTTGCTTGCATGTCGAAAAATTCTTGCTTGGAGCTTTACTGTCTCGAACATGGTATTCAGGTACAACGTCATTATCACTCGTTCAAGAATCGTAATTCAGGATTGTAGATTATGTGCTAGTTTTTCTATTGTTGGATCGAATCCTTCAAGTAGATCTATGTTTCTGTTATATAGGTCACTAATTAATCCAGATATAGAGATAAAGCTGAACACTTTGATTGTTAATTCATAAAAGGAGATAGCTTGTGTGGTTTGACATTTGAAAGTTCGTCTCTTTTAGTGATCCTTCTTGTCTATTTTATGTTGATGCAGAGTGATGGACATATCGTATTTTATGTTGATGCAGAGATTCAGGACTAATTTGACAACACAACATAGAGCAAAGATATGAACATAAATGCGGTCAACAATTATTTCCTTTCCATTGCAAAGAAACCATGTAAGTATTTCTTGAACAATCTCTACTTATTTCATAATCGGAGTTATGCATTGCTTCAAAGAATCTGCTTTAGGTCGCATTGCTGTTTTAGAATGATTCTATTATCTTCTTAAAAACGTAATAAGTTTGTGGGATGAATAGTGTTAAGACGGGATTGAAATAGAAAGAAAAAAAATAATAAAAATAGAGATGTTTCTAGAAGATGATAAAAATAAGTAGGGATGGTGTGGTACTTTATTACGTTTTCATAACGCACCACATCATTTTTCCTAATAGCCGCATGAATCTTTGTACCCTACAATTTAATTGAAAAATAGGTATGTTAGAAAACACTTGATTTGATTAGATTCGACGTGAAAACAACAGGTAAAGAATCATAACCTCTTGATCAGCTAAAATTAACTCAAGTGTTTCGCCCGAGTTAGAAGAATATTGTTTCCATGAGTGAAGGATCTTGACCTGAATTTTCCATGCTGTTTTGTAGGGTTTGATCTTAGACAAAAGGGTGATTGGAAGAGAAGAAGACATTCTGATGAATTTGGCTTAAAGTTATATGGTACGTGATTCTCAGTGTTGACTAATTGCATCGGTAATCAAGTCTATATGTATATATATTTAAGTAGGTTATCTGTGGAAATCGGTTTTGGTGATTTAGTATATTCGATGGTGAATATATTGTTACAATATGTGATGTAGGATTGGAAAGATTATGATATAATTTTAGATTTTGTGTAACTATGAATATGGACTCTTTATTAGCTAAGTAAACTTAATAAAGAATATTTGATTAGCACTGATTTTAAGGTAGTAAATGTTGCTGTTAGTATAAATGTTAGTAGTTTCGAATATACCAAATCGGTTTTTATTTGGATATAATGTAGATATCAATTTCGGTAATTAGCTCATGTTTCCTTAAAAAAGTTAATTTCGTGTATATTATCAAGTTTTTAATGAATTAGTAATAAATTTTAGGAGATTTAGATTTGGTTATAGTATCTTACTGTTAGTTGTAGTATAAATTATGTTGATTAAAAATTCTTAAATTAGCTCCTAAATTAAATATCGGTTTGATTTCTGCAATTCTATTTCGTTATACCGGTTTGACTTAAGTTGGATTGAGATCCACGTGTTTACTATTCAGGATGGGTCGGGTTTTTTTAATGTTACGGATCTGATAGAATTTGTCTGCCTAATTTGCCCACAATTATCCCTGTTGCCAAACAAATTTTAGGAGAGTAATTAGTGGCATAATCTTTAATTAAAGATCTTTTATAGAGTATTCTTTGAAAAATGCTCCTCAAATAATAGTAGTAAGATTTGGAGGACAAAGGGACGACTTGATCCTGTGCTTTTTGTTTTAGATTATTTGCTATGCAACAAAATTTTCCATTTGGTGTATATGTTATGATGGCAGTGACGACCAAAAAAGCGATGCTAACTTACTAAGGTTGGAGTCCTACTACTTGAACAGAAAAGGGCTGATGTGTCGCATAAGAAGAAACACCAAAGAAGTGCACGCTGGTAAAGGTATATTTAATGCATTATTCCTGATACACGAGTTTTAAACCTTATTTCCTACTGCAAGTGCACAATATACGAAGTAGTACTTAGGGATCGATCCCACGGAGACCAGTTTCACACTTTGATATAATGAGCTAAATCAAAAGCTAAGACAATTCAATTATGGTTTGGTTTCGTAAATAGCAAGTAATAAAAACGAAATCGGTTGTAAAAGTAATATTTGAACAAGCGTTAGGTCAAGGTATTTCGCAGGAGATTCAGAGCAAAGGATCAAACAACTATTCAGGCAATGATTTAAGCACAAGTCCAGAACTCAAACATAAAGATAATATCAATCCACTCTCGTGGCATCAATAACTTTATCTAACAACCTAAAATCCTAACTCTCGTTGATTTTAGAAATCGCAGACAAGTATTAAGGATATGTTTGATTTGTTCACAATTCTCCAATACATCTACTCTCGCAGGTAATGAATAAATTGCTCACCCAAGTTTCTTCTAGCAACCTAGCAACTCTCGCTGTCTAAGTTAAACCCAATATCATAAAATCAAGTGATCAATTCAATCCAAGCATTAAGAACAACAAGGGTGAAGACATCGATTTGAATAGCCTATTTGTGTTTAACCCTAAAGCTCATGAATTCCTTTGAAAAACCTTAACCTAACTAAGAGATCTACTCAGACATAATTAAAGAAGAAGAAAACAAAGAGATTATAGAGTTCATCATAAATGCTTGAATAGATAATAAAAGCTGAAAATAAACTTCAATAAGAACTTGATCAAAGCATAAAGATAGATAACAAAAACTGAAAATAACTAAATAGAACTTGATCAAAGCATAAAGATAGATAATAAGAACTGAAAATAAACTAAATAGAACTTGATCAAAGCATAAAGATAGATAATAAGAACTGAAAATAAACTAAATAGAACTTGATCAAAGCATAAATGTTTAAAGCTTAATAGAGAAGAGAAACAATGTTTAGAAGCAAGAGAAGAGTGAGAGAAGAAGATGGTGTGTTTTGAAGCATCAAGAGTGAGTCCAATATATAGGCCAATGTGTAGGGGAGTAGGTAAGACGGGGAACAACCGTTCTGGAGGAGAACGGTTGTTCTGAGTGGTCGATCGAGATAGGTGGGTGTTGGTGAGTCGGGGAACGGTCGCTCTCTGGAGAGAACAGTCGTTCTTGTGCTTTTTCGTCGGTAGAGTAGGTGAGACGGGGAACGATCGTTCTTGGAGAGAACGGTCGTTCTGCACTCTTGTCGGCAGGGTAGGTGGGAGCAAGAACGGTCGTTCTCTATGGGAATGGTCGTTCTCTTCCATTTTTTCGACCTTAACTTGACTCGAACGTGTCCTTAAGCGCCAAACTCCATAAAATCTGTATAAAGACTCGAAACAATAGAAAATACTCGCAAAACTAACGAAAGATGCAAATCAAAACTCAAACCGAATACTAAAAACAAATCAAAAGATGTTAAAAATACATAATATCAACTCCCCCCAACTAAAACCTTTGCTTGTCCCAAAGCGAAACTAGAGATCTTACACAGAGGAGAGGTTTGAAAAACGTGTGAAACTCGTAAAACTTATAGGACCATACTCTAAATCAATTGCCCGTAAGCCGCATTCGCAAAGTTCAGATCAAACCGTACTTCATTGTACTTCTCCATAACCGTAGTAAATAAGTGAAGTCTCATGATCAAGCAGAAATTAATATTTAATATTTATTATCAAATGCGTGTACTCTCACAAAGGGAATATCTAACACGTTATGGTCTAGGTATCAAGGTTGGTATTTGGTGGCTCAAGTGTTTCAGTTTCTTTTAGCAGTACAAAAGGATGCAAATCATTATGAAAAATCACATTGAGACACGGACCAATTAGGAGGTACACAGCTCTCCTTAACTCTAATCCTTCTACCCTTATTTGACTGAGTCACAAACAAGAACATGATTTCTTTTAACGTTTTATGAAATTTAACGATATTACCTTGACTTTCCCGGTTCCTTCTGTTTTCTTTTCTGTAATGCAAATAATGCTATTTTTATTCATCTTTTTTTTTTTTTATCGGAGAATGGAACCGGTTAGTCTCTAAGATCTGCATCAAAAGAATTTCAACGATGTAAGCTTATTTCTTGAATGTGAATACAATCTTCTACCCATTAAAAGTTCATCCTCTTTTGAAACGAAAATTTTCGATGAATATATTCTAAAAGAGATCACATTTCTAGACACATCCCATGAGTTTAATCAGAAAGAGACCACCTATCTAGACACAGTCCTAGAGAAAAGTTGTGTCGGTCCGTATACTTCATAGTTTTTGCACATGAATGCAGTGACAGTAAACGAAAATAAGTGGTTTTCAACATGGAAATGGTAAGGGTGTGGTACTAGACTAAGGATAAGTCTAGCCATTTGGAGTTAGCAAAGATTGGTAGAAATGATGCAAAGAAAACTCCAAATGTAAAATCCAATACATGATTATCAACCCTCTAAGTGAGATAAATTAAGTCCATATTAAGTTCCAATAATTCGATTAAATTCAGATGATTTGAGAAATTCACTAAATGATCAAGTTATGAATTTTTCTGCGTTTCAAAACTATCCTCAAACAATGGTAAGCAGTCGTAAGGCAATGACATCGAACATGTTGCAATTCCAAAAAGTTAACGAATTCACACAGTGTTTTGACTCGATAATTTTTTATTTTATTTTAACTGAGACAACGAAAACCAAAACCAAAAATTAGTATCAAAAGAAAAAAAAAAAAGATAGAGACACTTACCGGTGGGTTGCCTCCCACCAAGCGCTTGGTTTAAGTCATTAGCTTGACTTTGGTGTCATGTATCAATCAGGTTCGGCTTGAGAGCTTGCTCCAAAACAGGCTCCATAATCAGACATCCTCATGTTTAGAACTTTACTCAGCATTCCATTCACAACACCAGTACCCTTCTCTTTCAATTCTGATGGAAGAATAGCTCTAAATCTAGAGAAAGGTTTAGGATGACCTTTGCACTTCACCTTGTAGTCGACCGAGTTTTCATCATATCCTTGAGGGATCAAAGTCATTTGAGGACCTCCCGTAATCTTTTTGTACGGCACATTTTCTTGCGTTTTTGCCTTCTCCCTAAATTTCCCGGGTGGTGGAGCAGGTGCTTGCGGGATCGGAGCACGTGCTTCCTCGCTATCCACTGCAGAGATGCAAGAGGCATGTGTGGTGGTTCCTATGGGAAGGGCTTTGTAGAAGACCTTTTTGTCAATCTTGGAAAAGTAGACTTGCCTATTCGGCATATCAATGATTGCACCCACTGTAGCCATGAATGGTCTTCCAAGAAGTAAGGGCATGCCATAACCTTCTCGCATCTCAATAACCTGAAAATCAGTTGGAACTAGGAAATCTCCTATTCGGACAGGTAGATCGTGAATGCTGCCAGACGATGTTGTTGAGGAGGTGTTTGCAAATCGAAGAGTCATATGACTAGGCTTTACCTCTGAAATTTTCAACCTCTCTGCAATAGCCTTTGACATAAGATTAACGCTAGACCCAGAATCACAAAAGGCGTCCTTGAATTCAAATCCAGCAGTGGAGCATGGGACCAAGAACTTTCCAGGATCTTCAACCTTAGGCAATACCCTCAATGCTGGTGGTGTACTCCTTGCTTCTACAAAGACTGCCTTAATCTCCCTCTGATCTCTATGTAGAACTGGGTAAGGCACTTTAGGAATATAAACCCTTGCTGGAAGATTTTCTGATGCCTCAATAGTTTGACCAATCTGAATCTCAAGCTTCTTCATGTGAGTGCAAACGGCTTCAAACTTACTGTTGAGATCATTATACATGCTGTCCACCTTGACATCGACCTCATGAGCAGATTTCTGTTGGTTGAGTTGAACCAAGTGCATAAGAGACTTCAGCTCGTCTTGAGAGTTCGACGCCGGAGCTTGCAAGCTCTGATTCTCCACATAGCCTCCATTCACGTAGTTCACCTCTGCGTGAGTCCCTGGTGTCCTCTTAGCTGATTCATCGGTTTGTGAAATCTGAATATCGAGCTGCTTCATGTGAGTCCACCCAGCTTCGTACTTTCCATTGAGGTCCACATACATGGTGTCAACGTTTGCATTGATCTCAGCCGCGGCTTTTTGCTGTCCCGCCAATAGTTGTTGCATCATGTTCTTCAGCTCGTCTTGGGAGCCGGTTTCTGAAAGTGAAGGCTGCGGATTTGCAAAAGACTGTCTCGGTTGAACCCCTACTTTGGAACGGTTCTGGTTCAGGACGAATTTCCTGCCCTGGTAGTTGTTGGAGTAGTCCTTCTGAAGACCCATCTGTGGCTGATCCTGCTGATTCTCCACATTGGTGCTCCTATAGGACAGGTTCGGATGAGTGTTGAAGCCTTGGCTGTTGAAACCACGGTTCTGTCCGAAACCTTGTCCCGTCACATAATTGACCTCCCTTCGATCATCACCGGTTCCTTCATTCTCATCCACAAAGTGGACCGATTTCTGGTTTCCCTTCAAGAGAAGGTTAACCTTGGCTGCGAGCTCCGCAATTTGCTTGAACTCCACGTTGTTGACCTTCTTCCTATTGTACTCCGGACTTTTGTTGCTGGAACTTGCGGCTAGGTTCTCGATCAGCTCCAAAGCTCCTTCCTTTGACTTAGTGTAGAAGTCACTGTTACTAGCTGCATTCACGACATTTCTGTAGTCCCAATCTACTCCTTCATAGAAGGTGCTGAGCAGCTGCTCATCACTAAACCCATGGTGAGGGCACTCGCGCTTGTACTCCTTAAACCGCTCCCATGCTTCATTGAAGGATTCACCGGACTGTTGCTCGAATGAGGAGATCTTGTTCCTCAAGGCTGCGGTCTTGGATTTCGTGTAGAACTTATCCAAGAAAGCTGCTCGCGCATCAGCCCAAGTCGGTAGAGAGCTTGGTGGTAAAGATTTTAACCACCGTGATGCTTTTCCCATAAGAGAGAAGTGGAAAAGCTTGCACTTCAAGAAATCTGGAGGCACACTATTGGAGCCGGTTGTGCTACATATCTCTTTGAAGTTCTCGATGTGATCCATCTGAATCTCAGCAGGCAGACCGTGGAACAGGTGTTGCTTCACGAGGGCGATCATTTGAGGCTTGATCTCGTAATCTTGCCTCTGGATGGTCGGGGTAACGATCGCAGATCGATCCTGGTAGTATGCGTGAGCCGCATCTTTGTCCCCGAAAGCAGGTTGTGCAACGAGTTGCCTCTCCTGTTGCAAGCGAAGCTGCTCCATGGCTGTCTGAAGTTGTTGCTGCTGAGCTGTGATGTCTGCCTATCCGCCCATCTCTGAGTTGGCGGTGTCAGTCGTTTCTGCTTCTTGAACGGGTGTGTTGCGTCTTCTGCTTTTTCGTTCTCTCCTTGCTAGCTCGTCGTTTGTCAAGCAAAGAAGGTCCTCATTGTTTTTGCTTCTTGTGCTCCTTGTGGACATGCATCTGAAACACAAAAACAAAGAAGAAAAGAAAACGAGTTCAGTAAAGTTCTTAGTCTAATAATTCAGCCGTAAACCAAAGGCGAAAATTTGATCCCCGGCAACGGCGCCAAAAAACTTGATACACGAGTTTTAAACCCTATTTCCTACTGCAAATGCACAGCATACGAAGTAGTACTTAGGGGTCGATCCCACGAAGCCAGTTTCACACTTTGATCTAATGAGCTAAATCAAAAGCTAAGACAATTCAATTATGGTTTGGTTTCGTAAATAGCAAGTAATAAAAACGAAATCGGTTGTAAAAGTAATATTTGAACAAGCGTTAGGTCAAGGTATTTCACAGGAGATTCAGAACAAAGATCAAACAACTATTCAGGCAATGATTTAAGCACAAGTCTAGAACTCAAACATAAAGATAATATCAATCCACTCTCGTGGCATCAATAACTTTATCTAACAACCTAAAATCCTAACTCTCGTTGGTTTTAGAAATCGCAGACAAGCATTAAGGATATGTTTGATTTGTTCACAATTCTCCAATACATCTACTCTCGCAGGTAATGAATAAATTGCTCACCCAAGTTTCTTCTAGCAACCTAGCAACTCTCGCTGTCTAATTTAAACCCAATATCATAAAAGCAAGTGATCAATTCGATCCAAGCATTAAGAACAACAAGGGTGAAGACATCGATTTGAATAGCCTATTTGTGTTTAACCCTAAAGCTCATGAATTTCTTTGAAAAACCTTAACCTAACTAAGAGATCTACTCAGACATAATTAAAGAAGAAGAAAACAAAGAGATTATAGAATTCATCATAAAAGCTTGAATAGATAATAAAAGCTGAAAATAAACTTCAATAAGAACTTGATCAAAGCATAAAGATAGATAACAAAAACTGAAAATAACTAAATATAACTTGATCAAAGCATAAAGATAGATAATAAGAACTGAAAATAAACTAAATAGAACTTGATCAAAGCATAAATATAGATAATAAGAACTGAAAATAAACTAAATAGAAATTGATCAAAGCATAAATGTTTAAAGCTTAAAAGAGAAGAGAAACAATGTTTAGAAGCAAGAGAAGACTGAGAGAAGAAGATGGTGTGTTTTGAAGCATCAAGAGTGAGTCCAATATATAGGCCAAGGTGTAGGGGAGTAGGTAAGACGGGGAACGACCGTTCTGGAGGAGAATGGTTGTTATGAGTGGTCGATCGAAGTAGGTGGGTGTTGGTGAGTCGGGGAACGGTCGTTCTCTGGAGAGAACGGTCGTTCTTGTGCTTTTTCGTCGGTAGAGTAGATGAGACGGGGAACGATCGTTCTTGGAGAGAACGGTCGTTCTGCACTCTTGTCGGCAGGGTAGGTGGGAGCAAGAACGGTCGTTCCCTATGGGAATGGTCGTTCTCTTCGTGTTTTTCCACCTTAACTTGACTCGAACGTGTCCGTAAGTGTCAAACTCCATAAAATCTGTATAAAGACTCGAAACAATAGGAAAGACTCGAAAAACTAACGAAAGATGCAAATCAAAACTCAAACCGAATACGAAAAACAAATCAAAATATGTTAAAAATACATAATATCAATTCCCCAGAAGCTGTGAATAACTTATGCCCCGTGTTTTGTTCATTTTTGAAGGTACTTTCTTTCGTAAAATCATTACAACAAATATGGCTATTCATAGCAGATTATAGCACATTTTTCGTAACTGCGATAAAAAGGGAGTTAGAAGTGATGAGGAGAAACCTATAACTGCAGACAAGTGCCATGTCCCAAAATTTGTAAACGAAGTGATGAGAAGAAACTTATAACTGCACACAACTTCAGGCGAGCCTCCACCACGGCCGATTTCTTCTAGGTTCAGCTCACGGCCGATTTCATTCCCAGATTTTAAATTACAAGCGTGTTCTTAGTATCGATAGAGTCGTGTATACTGATTTGTTAGATTTTGCCTTTGCTCTATTCTCTGATTAGTTAGGTCATGATGTTTTACCAAAGTAAAATAAGCACTGAGATATCTTCGATTCGATTTGTAATAGACTGAGATTCTGAGATTCAAAGCTACTTCGTTGTTTACAAAATCCGGGTTTTGAAGCTTAAGTTTTAGAATTGTAGAGTTGTTCTATTTGCCTAGTTCGATAGTTGTGTTGTAAGTAATTGAAATTAATTATACAGTTCGACACTAATTTGAGTTTCTTGTTCGCAAGCGTGAGTTCGTGTCTTCCCAATCTTCAAACCATTCTATTGTGTGAAGGTTAGACACATCTATTTACGTCTTCTCAATTTGTAGCATTTTTTATACAATGTGTTTGTTTTTGCGGTTAGAACTATGAAGTTTAATTTCTCGTTGTTGCTGCTTGAACCATGTTCGCTTCAATAAACTATGGCAAGGGTCGTAAGTAGGTTGTAGGAAGAAAATGTTGGACAAGTCATGGGTACATTTATGCAGGTATGTTCATCTTTTGAAGTGTTCTTTTTATGTGTTTCAAGTATTCTTCTCCTAATTGATTTTTTTCCTTTTATTTATATGAACTTAAGCGTTCATTTTGCATATGAGTGAGGTGCTCGAGGTTTTGTGAATGCTGTTACTGCTAGTTTAGGAGTTAATGGGAAGATTGTATGTCCATGCACCCGGTGCCGCAATTTAGGTCACCATACAAGTGAAGAGGTTGTCTCTCACTTGGTTATAAATGGAATGGATGAGGCTACCAAAGTACGCACAGACTGGTTTCACCATGGAGAAGGTACAGATTGATGAAACACAACGTGATAAGGATGGTGGAGAACAAGAACCCGAGAAAGATTCCGACAGTGCTAAAGTTCATGATGAGGTTCACCCCAGACCAAGAAACACAGAGGACCAACAAAGATGAAAGATATTGCGAGAGATCCTAATGCACGAATAAAAGTTGACTTCACAGAATCCGAAGAACCGTGTGGAGAAGGATCAGTGAATCTCTATTCATACTTAGGTCCGTTGGTGAGGGAACATGTCCCTGTGCTTATTGATGATTGGAGGAAAATTGGTGAGGAGCGGAAGACAGTTCTATGGAAATCAGTTAAGGTATTTGTGTTATTTGCATTGTTAATGAATTTGGTTTTCGTACTCTTATGTTCTTTTGTTTCTTGTAGTTACAATTTGAACTTGATGCAAAGTACGAGAAAGCGGCAGTTATGAAATAGATGGGATGCCTATGGAGGGCCTCCAAATCACGTTTGGTAAATCAGATTTTAAAAGCAGATAACCACGCAGAGCGAATGAAGTTGCGGCCAGACAATATTCCTACCATAGAGTGGAGAAAGTTTGTTAAAGAGAAGACTAGTAAAGAGTTCAAGGTACTAAATTGTACTTAATTTCATTTTAATAAGCAGCATGCTAATACTTGTATACAGGCTGTTAGAGAGTCATACAAAGAAGGAAGACGTAAGCAGATTCCTCACACATGTAGCCGTAAAGGAATGGTTAGACTAGCAGAAGATTTAGTAAGTATTTGACCTATGAATTATATTGAAATTTGTCTATTTAAATGAAATTTGTTTCTTCTAATTGACCCTGAATCACGTTTCAGAAAAAAGAGAGCTCAAATCCCGCTGAAGTGACGAGACTGAATGTGTGGGTGAAGTCACGAACAAAGAAGGATGGGACAGCAGTAATCACGGATGCTGCTGAAAAAAATAGTAATCCATTCTTCTTTTATATTCTTCGCTACTGAATATTACATTGGATATGACTATTTATCATAACTTGAACATGTGGCAGGAAAAAGAAAATGAGTTTATTCAGTCTGATGCTACAAGATCATCATCATCAAACCCAAAAGAAGACACTCTTACTCAGATCTTAGGACCAGACAATCCTGGACGCCTGAGGGAAATGGGTAGAGGAATGAGTTTGAGCAAGCTTGCTTTTTTCGAAGTGAAGAGCAAGTATATGACTGAAATGCAACAGACACAAATTCAGTTGAAGCAGCAGGTCCAGGAATTACAAGAAACTCTTCCGAAACTGAATAGTCCTGTAAGTGTAAAAATAGTAGATGTCAGTAGGTTCTTATTGTTTGCCAAATTGTAACATAATGTTTATGTCAATTTGCGGCCAAACTCTGAAGTAGGAGAAAATTCAGCACCAACGGTAAGTTGTAGTGCAAAGTATATTCTTGATGAAGTTGATGCGTATTTAACATTTGTTAGTTGATTAATTATGTAGAGTGTAAACAAAACGGACACCGCAGCCAAAGTGTTTTCTTTATGATTGGTGTGACAAGGAATGCAAAGTAGCCAATACTCGTTTTCTGCCGTCAGATGAAATGGTGTCTGTTAACAATGTACCGTTGGGACCTAATTCAGTGAAGGTATTGGTTGAGACGGCTCTTGAAAAAGATGCATTTTTATGGAGACCGGCACCGAAAATGTACACTATTGGTCAGGCTGTAGGAGAAACTGTTTCGTGGCCTCCGGATTCGATTCTTGTTCTAGAAGAGGAGTTCGCACCTGCTAACATTCCCGAAAATGTAAGGAATTCTTTCCTCTTCTCATCTTGATGGCTACTTTTATTTTTTATTAGGTATAGTAATTTGTCTCTTATGTTGGATTTTTGGAACCAACAGAGTCCACCGAGAGTAGAATCGAACAAGTGCAAACTTCTACATTGGCTAACAGAAGATGAAGAAACAGTTGCTGAAGGTCGTTGGGAGAGTCGTAATCCCAGAGCTTTGGTGGATGGCCTTCCTCTTGGTCCAAGTGCTGTTAAAGTGTTTGTAGATGAGGTTACGGTACCTGAGACATTTCTTTGGCGGCCAACCGAAAAACTATCTTGCCTTCGTCACTGTTTAAAGTCGTTTGTAGCATGGCCATTGAGCTGAGTGGTATTCGAGAATTTCAACACAGAGTCACCAGCAACAGCATCTCCTCACACAGTCTCAAAAGTACCCACTCCACCAGCTCCTGCTAAGTTTTTAAAACCATCTTCACAATCTCCTTCAAGCTCTCGCAAGGTAAGTCTCACTGTATCGTTAAGCTGTGATTGTGTAATGCGTACATATTACTTACATTAGTGTCACTGTATTGTTGGACCAAACAGATTGTGAAGGAGGGTCATAAGTGCAAACTAATGGACATTACTGATCAAAATGTAGTTGTTGCAGAAGGAGGCTGGTCTACAAACGACCCTGAACAGTTAGTTCATTTTATTCCTTTGGGCAATAATGCTGTTCGTGTGTGGATTGATGTTGTGAAGGTGAATGATGCTTTGGTCTGGTGGCCTACTTCTGCGATTGAGTGCATGAAGGACTCAATTGGTACCACTATAGCATGGCATGAAGACAAAGTTGTCATCGTTTGAGGTGGACCAATAACTGTATGATCTTCTATTCTTACTACTCGAATTGGTAATGAACATATGGTACTTGATGGAAATCTGAATTGTTTGTCTTTGGATCTTAATTATGAATTTGTATTTCAGTTCTTGATCAATGAAATTTCAGACTTAGTTTATTTGCTTATGATAATTTTGTGTATTTGTGATTGTGTTTGAAACTTTTACTAATCGTGAAATAGCATCTAAGCATGAAATCGTATAATACCTTAACACTAAATAGCATCTAATTTAAGTCATGGTACATTCACATGGTAACACAGAATGGAAGCTACAATTCATATATAAATAGCTAACTACGACAGCTGCAACACAGCATCTAATAGCACCAACGTAAAGCTAGTAAAACGAAATTCATTGCAACGGAAAAAAGCTATTTTAAGAATATAAATAGCAACCTTAAAACGTTATCACATAATTTAATATAACACGAATTATGTGTTATTACTTACCGTACTACAACATAGTAGAACAACTCTTATTTAACTAAATATAACACCATTAAAGTGTCACTAATAACTATAATACAGCATAACATAAATGCCATTATATCAAACCATAAGATAGCGCCCAAATATTTTTTTTTTGAACAACTGATTATATTAGAATTTAAAGCCTAAACGGCTGTGATGGATACAACCGGAGGTAAACTCAACGGCAAAGCAAATAAAGAAGAGCAGTACAATGAGTTAAAAGATAGAACCATTAAGGGGCGAGCCTTGCTCAGCAGCGTGAAGAAACCATGAAGAAGCTTCACCCATAACCCGAAAGCATTTGCTCGAAAGAGCATTAAATAGTCGAAATACAAATCGACGTTTATACGCCCAAACTATTGGGCCTGAGGATAGGCTTGAAGCACTATCAGTGGTGGTCGAGATTGAACGGAGGAGGATTGTGGCCATTGTTGGCTACCTCTAACTCGCGGACAAATATTAAACCAGGTTTTGTTGACCGGCAAGAGTTGTGAAACTCCAGAACCGTAGACAACATCAAAAGAGAAAGGTCTTAAGTACCTGAAACTGGACGTGTGGTCCCGAGAAAAATACATGAACCCAGCTTGGCTGGATAATAGGGTTACCGGAGGTTTTCTGCCGTTGATTGGATAATCTGAAGTAGAGAGTTTGGTCCTTGGCAGGTGAGTTGCAAAAGTCAGCGGAAGTTTTGTACGCGCTTGGTTGCAAGATGGTGGTCTAGAAGATAAAAGCATAGAGATGTGGGTGAGGTTTACTAGGAGGAGAGGAGTTGGAGAAGTAGATAGCGCCCAAATAAAAACGCTATTGTACATAGGGACTCTATTATAACGTGTTTTTAATAGCTTTTATGAAATCGCTATCCATATAATAGCGCTAATCGTATGCTAATAAAAACCATATTTGTTGTAGTGAATGCAACTCATACTGTAGTCTTTGGTTCTACTTTTGTAGTTGGACAAGTAACATTTAAAAGAGGAGGTAGTAAACCCGATGCATAGCTTGCTTAAGCTTACAAAGGGTATTTGTCTCCATATTGTTCCCGACAGTTAACTTTGATCCGATCATCTGCAGGTGTCTTTAGTTTTTCTGCTTTGATTTGGTCAAAGATTATTTTGGGTTTGTCTTGCGGAGCTTTGAGAATGTTTCCTTTCATTTCATAGAGATCCTTGAGATCATTGATCACTACGTTGAGATTCTAGACAGCTATATCGGAAGTGCGAGTAAAATCTCTACTTCCACTATTTATGATCTTTTACCTTAGCGGAATATCTGGACTTTGATCAGGGTTTTGACTTTTTATCTATGATCTTCACGTCTGTGAACTCGATTTCATTTTTAACTTTGACAAGGTAATACCATTACCACAACAACTCCAAGAGTCTTCCATTATTCAACACTTATGGATTTCTTGATGCTACTTTCTGGATTTCGTGTTGCTTTCTTAGGCGTATTAGATATTGGATGACCTTTGGATTGTCGGTGACCTCCAAGAGTCAAGCAAGAAAACAGTAGCGAGGATTATATCCGCTCAGGTACTGAGTTTGTAATTTTTAAAGGCATCGACATGAAAGAGTAGTCCATATTGGATTTGTCTTGGACAAATGACATTATTTGTCTGTTTTGATTGTTGAAGGATCAAATGGTGGAAGCTACAAAAGAGGAGGCCGGTTCGATAAACAACATAATCGCTCAAGCTACTAAAAAATTTCTTTCATCTTCTATGCAAAAATGTTTCATGTGCTCTGTTAATTATTCGATATGTTTCCCAACTGCTCTGTGTCCTGGACATCTTTCAAGAACCTGGCACAGTTCTATTGGGCGGGCTGTCCATGGGCAAGCCGTGTCCAAATAATTATGGACGAGCCATGGACACACTCAAATAAAACATGGTCCAAATTGGCTCAAGACCAATTTGTCTATAGTCCAAATTGGCAAAGACCATATGGACATTGGGCTGTTCAAACATCTTAAAAATATAGGGTTTGATAAATTCATAAGAAAAATATTAGAAAAATCTATTTATAAGAAAATTAAGACAAAAAAACGCAATTTTACGGTTTTTTGGCAGAAAAACGAAAATTTACGGTTTTGGCAAAATACGCAATTTTACGGTTTTGGCGGGAAAACGCATTTTACGGTTTTGGCGGGAAAACGCATTTTTAAGGTTTTGGCGGGTAAATGCATTTTTACGGTTTTGACGGAAAAACGCAAATATACGGTTTTGGTGAAGAAATGTAAATTTTTGGTTTTTGCGGGGAAACACAATTTTACGGTTTTGACGAAAAAACTTAATTTTACAGTTTTGGCAAATAAACATAATCTGTAGTTTTAGCAAAATTAATATAATTTTCTTATTTTACTGATTTTTTTTAGAAATAACTATACAATATTTTTTTAAAATATTTGAAATTGGGCTGTCCATGAGCATGTCCAGATGGACATAGTCTTTATTGGGTGTGGACATTTTTTTGACCATTGTCCATTATGGACCGACCAAATACAGCCCATAAACAAAATGGTCCGATTGGACAAGGCCCAAATGGGCGTGGACGGACCATTTGACAGCTCTTCTAATTGATCCAATGTAACTACTTGTAATAATAATAATCAAATTTAAACAAAAAAATTACGATGCAGCTCCTTTTTCACCATACACATCCACGATAAACAATTTTAAATGCACATATTTTTCTGGATAGTATTATCCATATCATTCCAGACTACGATGAACAGTTTTTAGTGCAACATTTAAAATTTCAAATAAGCTTTGTATTCATAAATCTACATGCTTTTATTGATATCAAATCCCAAACTTAGTATAAAAGCATTTAAATCTCTAATCACTCGACCAAGAAGTTTTCATGCACGAACTTATAATGCCAGTGCGTCCTTACCGGTGAGTCATCCATCCCTCTATCGGGCTCGTGGGCTCCACCCCTGTCTGATGGTCGATGTGTTATTCGGCAGGTCCGAAAGTCATGATATACTGACCCTGCAATCACCACATGACTGTTCCCTGTGTTTATTCCTATCTCACACGATACAGCGAATCACTTCCCAGTAAGTCACACATCCTTCCACTACTCCAGCTCAAGCACACTTAACCCTTGAGTTCTTTCTGGATGTGTAACCGGAAAGATAAGTGCTCTTTGGTGACATAGGTAGCCAAATCAATTCTTTTTAACCTTTTCCATAAATATTTTCTATTCATTATTAACTATTTAATATTTGATGTTCAATTGGGTTATTGAAGGGAGCACGAGTATATTGACAATGCTATTTAAATATTTTCTTTTCACATGAATAATTTACATATACAAGACACATTTACCATTTACAATCTCCACCGAAAATCAGGATCTGAGGAAAATGAATGTGAATGTAGATTATACTGTTTTCACCTTAAGATCAAACATCAAAGAGCAGATGAACAAACATAAGATCTAATGAAAATAAAGAAAAAGCTTTGGAAAACTCGAATGCTAATTTTATGAATAACGACTTTAGCAAAGTCAATCTTAAATTTTCAAATAAACATATTTAAAAGGGACAATTTTGTTATGTGTATTTTATATCCAGTAAGTTATAATTAATTTTAAGGAGAAAAATGTAATGGTGACAAATTTAATAACTATACATACTCTTCCGTAGATTTGTAACTCTCAATTATTAACACCAAAATATAGATAACATGAAGACTTTGATAACTTCGGAGAGGGTGAAAACCATGTGCAAACAAAAAAAAGATTGATTCTTTATTTGTTTAGATAAAAAACTATCACAACTACAAAGAAAATAAAAGAACAAAATTTTCTTCATTTTCACGTTAAGAATCCGAATATAAAAAGTATGGGGATGCTTTTGTACTCAAATTTCTTATTTATAGTGAAAAATTGTTAAAAACTTGATATATGTACACCAAATAGTTTTAAAGACCTTTAGAAATATATACTTTGAGAAAAAAACTATATCCGAAGATAGTTTTCATGGATTTTGATGGTGGATTCCATGAGGTCGAGAAGGATGGTAAAATATTTATGGTTTAGCACCACCCAAAATACCGTCCCATACCACAAATAAGAAGCCCATCCTCATTTTCTAAAGAAGCTAGCCACGTCCATCCTCCTCACCCTTTTTCTTATGCCCTAGTGCAAGATTCTCAAAATACATTTCTATACACAGCCCTTTCTTGGTCAGAACACCTTCAGAGTATGTCTTCTCTATAACAAAGGTTGGTTATGATTTAATAATCCTCATGTACTCCCTGTGTTTTGGTACAACAATCAAAAATTCAATGCTAATGATGAATGCGGTATATGCTACGACTCAAATTTTGGCACTGATTATTATTTTTGTCATTACTGTGATCAAATGTACCACAAACACTACAAGAAATGAGTGTGTTTAACGACGGGGAATATTCTCGAAAATTAGTCGGAAATGAAGGTTTCCGATGATTCACCGAGAAACTTGAAATCGTCGGCAAATGGGTCTCGGAAACCTGGAGTAGACGGTGATTTTTCGGACATTACCGAGAAAATAAGTCGACGGAATCGTCTCGCAATTACTTGTCGGAATTTACCGACACTCTACCGGCGACTATTTCGTTGGCCCATTGTCGGTAATTGGCATCGAGGATTTATCGGTACTTAGTGAGAAATAGACGACGTCATTGGTCTAGGAATAAACCGGCAAAACAAAGACAATAAATTCGTCGGAATTTTCCGACAGGTTTTCAGTTTTAGATTTTGTCAGAAAGCTGTAACGAACATCCGTCAAAATGAACATCCGTCAAAACGTAGTTGGAATTTATTGACAGAAAGAGATGATCGCCGAGATGTCCTAGTCGATGTATATCCACAAAGGAAATTATGCACTAGAAGAAAATTGTTTGAAAAAAAAAAATATTGTTTCCGATATCTTTGATCCCTCTGGGTTTCTTCTATAAAGAGTTTCGGTGGATGAGAACACATCTGGGATTCTCTGTCTTTGTTATCGATCGATATCTGATTGGTTTGTGTGTTGTATCTCGTCTTGGTTGCACTTTGTATTCACCTGTTTGCAGAACCAATTCTGAGTAATGCTTCCTAAACCCTGCAATCAGGAAATTAAGAAAATCAGTCAGAAGAACAAGAAGATTAGTGAGTCAACAAGAAGAAGAAGATCAAAGGAGAAAAGCAAAAGGAAGCAATGTCTTAAGTGAATAAGAAAGACGAAGATGAAAGTCATTGATATATCCGAAGGTTAAATACCAAGATTGATGCAGATAGTGACATTTTGACAACGCTGAACGAGAATGATGCTGGATATTGGATTTATATGATTTTTATATGCTTAACATGGACCACTCGTACCGTTCATGACAGAGGTCCATAGGTCCTCTTGATCACTCTGAGACATATTCATATCATTCTTGCAATTTTCATTGATGATAAATGTCGCCTGCACGAGTAAAGTATTGTTGAAATAGCAGAGGAGGAAGCCTTTATGGCTAAGGAATGACCAATCAATTGCAGTTTTTCATTGGAAAGCGAAGACGTTTCACTTAAAGTGACAAGAAAAGTAGTGAGGAATCTTCACTAACCCTTTCAAAGAATTAACAAAATTCCACTTTACAGAATCTTCTCCTTCACATGGTATCAGTACGTTGCTAGGTTATCCTCTAAAGTGTATCTGCAAGTAAAAAATAGCCTTGAATGATGAAAGGAAATCTAAGGTTTGTCATTTGTGCATCCTAATTCAGTGTTTCAGTTTTACAGCTCAATACATTCGTCTCTCAAGCGAAAAGAAGCTGATGAAGTTGAGAGAAAGAAAGGTTACTTTGAGATTCCAAGGTCTTTCTGCAAACCAAACAAGATTCACCTCTCCACTATAAACATATATCACAACATTCGTATGCTCTTATCTCAAAGCTTAACATGATTCCAATCCCCAAAGTCAAACTGTTATATCCTTCCTCGTTTTCATGCACTCTAACATAATGCAGAGTCCGAAATCACACTCTAACTTGAAGCAAGTTACCTGATATTATGTATTTTTAACATATTTTGATTTGTTTTTAGTATTCGGTTTGAGTTTGATTTGCATCTTTCGTTAGTTTTTCGAGTCTTTTCTTTTGTTTTGAGTCTTTTTACACATTTCATGGAGTTCCGAAGGAGTTTGGCGTTTACGGACATATTCGAGTCGAGTTAATGTGGAAAACAAGAGAAAAGGACCAAGTGAAGAACGACCGTTCTTTGAGAAGAACGACCATTCAGAACGACCGTTCCCTCATCAGAACGGTCGTTCCCCACCTCACCTACCTTGCCGACAAAAGCCATGGAACGACCGTTCTCCACCAAGAACGATCGTTCCCCATCTCACCTACTCCACCAACAACCAAGCATGGAACGACCGTTCTACACCTAGAACGACCGTTCCCCTCACCTACTTCACCTACTTCGATCGACCATTGGGAACGATCGTTCTACACCAAGAACGACCGTTCCCCACTTCACCTACTCCCCTTCACCTTGGCCTATATAATGAACCCACTCTTGATGCTTCAAAACACACCATCTTCTCCTCCCTCTCTTCTCTAGCTTCTAAACATTGCTCCTCTTCAGTTTTTAGCTTTAAGTTTATGTTTTTATTAAGTTCTTATTAGTTTCCTTTAAGCTTTAACATTTATGCTTTAATTAAGTTTTTTACTTCAGTTCTTATTTATGCTTTAAGGTTCTATTAAGTTTTAATTTCAGTTCTTATTATCTATATTTATGCTTTGTTCAAGTTCTTATTAAGTTATTTTCAGCTTTCATTATCTATTCAAGCTTTTATGATGAACTCTATAATCTCTTTGTTTTCTTCTTTAACTATGTCTGAGTAGATCTCTTAGTTAGGTTAAGGTTTGTCAAAGGAATTCATGAGCTTTAGGGTTAAACACAAATAAGCTATTCAAATCAACGTCTTCACTTTTGTTGTTCCTAATGCTTAGATCGAATTGATCACTTGATTTTATTATATTAGGTTTAACTTAGACAGCGAGAGTTGCTAGGTTGCTAGAAAGAACATTTGTGAGCAATTTATTCATTACCTGCGAGAGTAGATGTATTGGAGAATTGTGAACATATTAAACCTGATTCTAAAGCTTGTCTACGATTTCTAGTTCCAGCGAGAGTTAGGATTTCTAGGTTGATAGACAAAGATATTGATACCACGAGAGTGGATTGATATTATCTTAGTGTTTGAGTTCTAGACTTATGCTTAATCATTGCCTGAATAGTTGTTTGATCTGTTGCTCTGAATCTCCTGCGATATTCCTTGACCTAACGCTTGTTTAATATTAGCTTTACAACCGATTTCGCTTTTATTATTGCTATCTACAAAAACCAAAAACATATTTGAATTGTCTTAGCTTTTGAATTAGCTCATTAAGTCAAAGTGTGAAAACTGGTCTTCGTGGGATCGACCCCTAAATACTACTTCGTATGTTGTGCACTTGCAGTAGGAAATAAGGGTTTAAAACTCGTGTATCAAGTTTTTGGCACCGTTGCCGGGGACCAAATATTCACCTTTGGTTTACGGCTGAATATTAGACTAAGAACTTTACTAAACCTGTTTTCTTTTCTTCTTTTGTTTTTGTGTTTCAGGTGCATGTCCACAAGGAGCACGAGGAGCAAAAACAAGGACCTTCTTAGCTTGACAAACGACGAGCTAGCAAGGATAGAACGAGGAAACAGAAGACGCAGCACACCCGTTAAAGAAGTAGAAACGTCTGACACCGCCAACTCAGAGATGGGCGGACAAATAGACATCGCAGCTCAGCTGCAACAACTTCAAGCAGCCATGGAGCAGCTTCGTTTGCAACAGGAGAGGCAACTCATTGCACAACCTGCTTTCGGGGACAAAGATGCGGCTCACACATACTGCCAGGATCGATCTGCGATCGTTACCCCGACCAACCAGAGGCAAGATTACGAGATCAAACCACAACTGATCGGCCTCGTGAAGCAACACCTGTTCCACGGTCTGCCTGCTGAGATTCCGATGGATCACATCGAGAACTTCGAAGAGATCTGTAGCACAACCGGCTCCAATGGTGTGCCTCCAGATTTCTTGAAGTGCAAGCTTTTCCCTTTCTCTCTTACGAGAAAAGCATCATGGTGGTTAAAATCTTTACCACCAGGCTCTCTACCGACTTGGGCCGATGCGCCAGCAGCTTCTTGGATAATTTCTACACGAAATCCAAGACCGCAACCTTGAGGAACAAGATCTCCTCATTCGAGCAACAGTCCGGCGAATCCTTCAATGAAGCATGGGAGCGGTTTAAGGAGTACAAGCGCGAGTGCCCTCACCATGGGTTTAGTGATGAGCAGCTGCTCAGCACCTTCTATGACGGAGTAGATTGGGACTACAGAAACGCCCTGAATGCAGCTAGTAACGGTGATTTCTACACTAAGTCAAAAGAAGGAGCTCTGGAGCTGATCGAGAACCTAGCCGCAAGTTCCAGCAACAAAAGCCCGGAGTACGACAGGAAGAAGGTCAACAGTGTGGACTCCAAGAAGATTGATGAGCTCGCGGCCTTGGTTAACCTTTTGATAAAAAAGAACCAGAAGTCAGTCCATTTTGTGGACGAGAATGGGGAGGCACCTATCGCTAAAGTCCATGAGGAAGAAACCAGTAATGATCGGAGGGAGGTCAATTATGTGAATGGACAAGGTTTCGGACAGAACCGCGGTTTCAATAACCAAGGCTTCAACACTCATCCGAACCTGTCCTATAGGAGCACCAATGTGGAGAATCCACAGGATCAGACTTATCCTAACCAAGGAAATCAGTCGCAGATGGGTTTTCAGAAGAACTACTCCAACAACTACCAGAACCGGCCATTCGTTCCTAATCAGAACCGTTTCCAAGGAGGGAATCAGACAAGGCAGCCTTTCACAAACTCCCAACCCCAGCCTTTCGCAGATCCGCAGCCTTCATCTTTAGCAACGGCTACCAAGACGAGCTGAAGAACATGATGCATCAGTTGATAACGAGTCAACAAAAGGCGGCAGCAGAGATCAACTCCAAAGTTGACACCATGTATGTGGACCTTAATGAGAAGTTCAAGGCAGTATGGACTCACATGAAGCAGCTTGACACTCAGATTGCACAAACGCTGAATCAGTTAAGAGGACACCAGGTACTCACGCAGAGGTGAACTACGTGAATGGAGGCTATGTGGAGAAACAGAGCTTGCAAGCTCCGGCATCTAACTCTCAAACGAGAAACGTCATATCCTCAGAAAAAGTTATGAAGCAGTCTGAGGAGCACCCGCTCGCTACCCCAGAGCACATGCTCCCCCGAGATGCTCCCACTAAACCTGCAGAAAATCTTCCAGTAAGGGTTTATATTCCTAAAGTGTTTTACCCAGTTCTAACTAGAGATCAGAGGGAGATTAAGGCAGTCTTTGTAGAAGCAAGGAGTACACCACCAGCATAAGGGTATTGCCTAAGGTTGAAGATCCTGGAAAATTCTTGGTCCCATGCTCCATTGCTGGAATTGAATTCAAGGACGCTCTTTGTGATTCCGGGTCTACTGTTAATCTCATGTCAAAGGCGATTGCAGAGAAGTTGAAAATTTATGAGGTAAAACCTAGTCATATGACTCTTCGATTTGCAAACACCTCCTCAACAACATCGTCTGGCAGCATTCACGATCTACCTGTCCGAATAGGGGATTGCCTAGTTCCAACTGATTTTCAAGTTGTGGAGATGAGAGAGGGTTATGGCATGCCATTACTTCTTGGAAGACCATTCATGGCTACAGTGGGTGCAATCATCGATATGCCGAATAGGCAAGTCTGCTTTTCCAAGATTGACAAGAATGTCTTCTACGATTTCCCATTGGAACAACCACACGCTCTCTTGCATCTCAGCAGTGGATAAAGAGGAAGCACGCGCTCCGATTCCGCAAGCACCTGCTCCACCACCCGGGAAAAGGGTTAGGGAGAAGACAAGGACGCAGGGAAACATCCAGTGCAAAAAGATGATGGTAGGTCCTCAAATGACTTTGATCCCTCAAGGATATGATGGAAACTCAGTTGACTACAAAGTGAAGTGCAAAGGTCGTCCTAAACCTTTCTCTATAGTTAGAGCTATTCTTCCATCAGAGTTGAAAGAGAAAGGTATTGATGTTGTGAATGGAATGCTGAGTAGAGTTCTGAACATAAGGATGTCTGATTTCGGAGCCTGTTTTGGAGCAAACTCTCAAACCAAGCCTGACTGATACATGGCACCAACGTCAAGCTCAGCGACGTCAAACAAGCGCTTTCGTGGGAGGCAACCCACCAGGTAACATGTAAATAGCGTGTGAATTTTTTTCGTTCTTGTTTTATTTACGTTTCTTGTTTTGTTTGAGATATTTTTCAGACTTTTATTAAGTGTTCGAGAAACCGCTCTGCTGGGAGTGAAGAGAACGGTCGTTCTCTAACAAGAACGGTCGTTCTACAAGGCAGAACGATCGATCCCGAAGGAAAACGGTCGTTCTGTAACCCATCCGTCTTCTCGCAATTTACGACGGAACGACCGTTCTCTGCTTAGAACGTTCGTTTGCCTCATTTTTTACGACGGAACGATCGTTCGGGGTAAGAACGATCGTTCCCAGGTTCGATTTCTCCCCCAAATTCAAATCTAAACCGGTTTTAACTAAGATTGAACCGGAAAACACAATGTTTAACTGAGGAGAACGATCGATTTGTCTCATAAACATCATTGCTCATTGTTCTTCATCTTCTTCCTTGAAGAACAAAACCTAAAATTTTTTTTTTTGAATCAACCATATCTCTTTCAATTTTTGGGGGTTTTTATCAATTCTTGGTGCTAATCCACTCAATTTTTCGAGCTCTTTCTGATTCTGGAAACCATTCTCACGATTAACAAAGGTATGAGTTCGAAATTTGTTGAAACCAATTCGCCATGTTGAAGAAAATTGCTTGAATCTTATGTCCATTGTTGTTTGATGATGAAATATTGCTAGATTCTTGTCTATGATGGATATATGAGCTTGGTTTTAGGTTGAATTGATGGTTTCATAGCAAAAATCGAAATTGAGTTTTGGTGGTTCAAAGAAATCCGACCATGTTGAAAAAAATGAGTTGTGCATTCGAATTCAAGGCTTTGAAGAAGATTGATTCTTGTTTCTATTGATATAGGAACTCATTTTGACAATACTTGATGAATTTTCAATGAAAAATAGCTCATGAAATTTTTTTGTGCAAATTTCCTAAAATGGATCGAAATTTGTCGGTTTTGTAGGATGAGCGAAGTTCAACGAGAAGTGGGAAGCTCTAGCAACACGGGCAGGAAGCGTAAGACAGCGCGTGACAAGAACCGCTCAACAGACCCATAACCGGAAAGTGGGATGCATACGACACCAAGTATTTGGCGGACTTGCGCCAAACGAAACTTATGCCAAACCAGTTGGGCAGTGAGGCTACATTGGAGGCGTTGGGTCTGAAAGAGGATGTGGAGACTGTGTTCGAGAACATTGGGTTCGGACGGCTGTGGAAGATGAACGTACCCATCTATCCTAAGTTCGTGAAGGAGTTCCTCGCAACTTGCCGTCTCACCTACGCCAATCCCGAAAACCCGAAGGCAAGTGAGGGTACTCTCACCTTCTTCCTCAACAAGAAGCACTACGAGTACAGCCTCTTCGAGATTTGCGACATCTATGGTTTCCACAAAGGAGAAGACGTCAAGTTCTCCAAGTTCAGAAAAGAAGATGCGGATGAGTTCTGGGCGATCATTGCTAGTGGGCAGTATATCCCGCGAAATGCTAAGATAACGCGATCAGGAATCCGGTTTTGAGAGTTGTGGTAAAGATCATCAGCAACACCTTCTTCTGCAAGAAGGAATCGGGAGCTGTACGAGATGATGAGTTATGGATGCTTTTCTATGGAGTGAAGCATCTCATTCCGGTGTACGCAGATACGGACAGACCTAGCGAGAATTATGTTGCTGTGTTGTGTGATATGTTGGTGAAGATCAAGACGAGGCCTCCAAAGATACTATATGTAAGCAACATCCTCACACCTATCTTCCAACACACGCAGATTGACCTGTCCGGCGAGGAAGTTCTGAAAAAATGGGAGAGCGTTGACATCGACCATCTCATCCGTTGCACAGTCCTCAACAAGAAGGACGTCTACCAGTTCTATGGGCGCGATGGAGTGGCCGTTTTTGTAGACTCCCAAACAGAGGTATCACTTCTCTCATTGATCAGGACAGTTTGGAGTTTGATGTTGGTCAGGAGTTTTTGATAGCAGATCCAGCGGGGCAAGTCGCACAAGTTTCGCGACCTCGAAAGATACATCGACCACTGCGCGCACCACAGCCTGACAAAGAGAGTGATGATGAGATGGCGGAGGGTGGAGATGGTATCGAAGAAGAAGAAGAATCACAGCCACAACAACTCCTCCCACACAGCGCTGACAGATACCGCTTACCGCCGAGCCCTCCAGCAGATGACACCGCGCAACAACTCCAATGGATCATTATATCGCAAAAGAAGAACAACTCGAGATGAGGAAGATCTGGGGAGCGATCCAAAAGATTCGACCTTGTTCTTGTGCATCAGGTTTGCAGACACGAGGAGATGACAGCGACGTCTCCAGCGATGACCATGAGAGGAGGACCAAAGCGAGACAAGATCGGTTGAGCGGATGAAGGCTAAAGAGCAGCACCGATAGCTCCACCAGCGACCACTGAGCTTGTGGTTATTTCTATCACCTTGTTATATCCATTTTTATTTTATGCCACTTTTATTTTATTTTACGGGTTTCTCTTTCAGTTTTGTTTCAACCGGGACGGTTAAAAACAAGTCTGGGGGAGGGATTTATTTGTGTGCTAACGTTGTGTTTATTTCTTATGTTTTATTTTGATGTGTTTAGATTTTAAAAAACAAATATATATATATATATATATATATATATAATTTTCGAGTCAAAACTCTGTGTGAATTTGTTAAACTTTTTGGAATTGCAACATGTTCGATGTCATTGCCTTATGACTGCTTAGCATTGTTTGAGGATAGTTTGGAAACGCAGAAAAATCCATAACTTGATCATTTAGTGAATTCTCAAATCATCTGAACTTAATCGATTATTGGAACTTAATATGGACTTAATTTATCTCACTTAGGGGGTTGATAATCATGTATTGGATTTTACATTTGGAGTTTTCTTTGCATCATTTTTTTACCAATCTTTGCTAACTCCAAATGGCTAGACTTATCCTTAGTCTAGTACCTCACCCTTACCATTCCATGTTGAAACCCACTTATTTTCGTTTACTGTCATTGCATTCATGTGCAAAAACTATGAAGTATACGGACCGACACAACTTTCTTTAGGACTGTGTCTAGATAGGTGGTCTCTTTCTGATTAAACTCATGGGATGTGTCCAGAAATGTGATCTCTCTCTTTGAATATATCATTGAAAATTTTCGTTTCAAAAGAGGGTGAACTTTTTTTTTTTTTAAAAAAGGGTAGAAGATTTTATTCACATTCAAGAAATAAGCTTACATCGTTGATATTCTTTTGATGCAGATCTTAGAGACTAACCGGTTCCATTCTCCGATATAAAAAAAATAAATAAAAAAATAAAAAAATAAAAAATATTTGCATTACATAAAAGAAAACGGAAGGAACCGGGAAAGTCAAGGTAATATCGTTAAATTTCATAATATGTTAAAAGAAATCATGTTCTGTTTGTGACTTGATAATAAGGGTAGAAGGATTAGAGCTAAGGAGAGTTGTGTACCTCCTAATTGGTCTGTGTCTCAGTGTGATTTTGCATAATGATTTGCATCCGTTTTTACTGCTAAAAGAAACCGAAACACTTGAGCCACCAAATACCAACCTTGATACCTAGACCATAACGTGTTAGATATTCCCTTTGTGAGAGTACACGCATTTGATAATGAATGTTAAATATTGAGTTCTGCTTGATCATGAGATTTCACTTATTTACTACGGTTATGGAGAAGTACAATGAAGTACGGTTTGATCTGAACTTTGCGAGTGCAGTTTACAGGCAATTGATTTAGAGTATGGTCCTATAAGTTTTACGAGTTTCACACGTTTTTCAAACCTCTCCTCTTTGTAAGATCTCTGGTTTTGCTTGAGGACAAGCAAAGGTTTTAGTTGGGGAGAGTTGATATTATGTATTTTTAACATATTTTGATTTGTTTTTAGTATCGTTTGAGTTTGGATTTGCATCTTTCGTTAGTTTTTCGAGTCTTTTTTTGTTTTGAGTCTTTTTACAGATTTCATGGAGTTCCGAAGGAGTTTGGCGTTTACGGACATGTTCGAGTCGAGTTAATGTGGAAAAACGAGAAAAGGACCAAGTGAAGAACGACCGTTCTTTGAGAAGAACGACCATTCAGAACGATCGTTCCCTCATCAGAACTGTCGTTCCCCACCTCACCTACCTTGCCGACAAAAGCCATGGAACGACCGTTCTCCACCAAGAACGATCGTTCCCCATCTCACCTACTCCACCAACAACCAAGCATGGAACGACCGTTCTACACCTAGAACGACCGTTCCCCATCTCACCTACTTCACCTACTTCGATCGACCATTGGGAACGATCGTTCTACACCAAGAACGACCGTTCCCCACTTCACCTACTCCCCTTCACCTTGGCCTATATAATGAACCCACTCTTGATGCTTCAAAACACACATCTTCTCCTCCCTCTCTTCTCTAGCTTCTAAACATTGCTCCTCTTCAGTTTTTAGCTTTAATGTTTATGTTTTTATTAAGTTTTTATTAGTTTCTTTTAAGCTTTAACATTTATGCTTTAATTAAGTTTTACTTTCAGTTCTTATTATGCTTTAAGGTTCTATTAAGTTTTACTTTCAGTTCTTATTATCTATATTATGCTTTGTTCAAGTTCTTATTAAGTTATTTTCAGCTTTCATTATCTATTCAAGCTTTTATGATGAACTCTATAATCTCTTTGTTTTCTTCTTAACTATGTCTGAGTAGATCCCTTAGTTAGATTAGGTTTGTCAAAGAAATTCATGAGCTTTAGGGTTAACACAAATAGGCTATCAAATCAACGTCTTCACTTTTGTTGTTCCTAATGCTTAGATCGAATTGATCACTTGATTTTATGATATTAGGTTTAACTTAGACAGCGAGAGTTGCTAGGTTGCTAGAAAGAACATTTGTGAGCAATTTATTCATTACCTGTGAGAGTAGATGTATTGGAGAATTGTGAACATATAAACCTGATTCTAAAGCTTGTCTACGATTTCTAGTTCCAGCGAGAGTTAGGATTTCTAGGTTGATAGACAAAGATATTGATACCACGAGAGTGGATTGATATTATCTTAGTGTTTGAGTTCTAGACTTATGCTTAATCATTGCCTGAATAGTTGTTTGATCTGTTGCTCTGAATCTCCTGCGATATTCCTTGACCTAACGCTTGTTTAATATTATCTTTACAACCGATTTCGCTTTTATTATTGCTATCTACAAAAACAAAAAACATATTTGAATTGTCTTACCTTTTGAATTAGCTCATTAAGTCAAAGTGTGAAAACTGGTCTTCGTGAGATCGACCCCTAAATACTACTTCGTATGCTGTGCACTTGCAGTAGGAAATAAGGGTTTAAAACTCGTGTATCATTACCCTGCAAGCAACAAGAGAAATGTAGAGCCCAGGCATTTGCTGCCACAGGAAAAAAAAAAAAAACAAGTTAGCATAACCAAGTTTGAGATGATTGATACAAAGAATAACAGAAACACAGACATTTTAAAACTGTGATGAGCAACAAAGATTGTCTCATGAACTTAGATAAGTCATTCACAACTAACCTGATGAGGCCAACAAGAGGAAGTGTACCCACTGATCTCTTCAGCAGCAAAAATCATGGAGAGAGCACAGACAGATAAATGTAATTGTCATTACCAGGAAAAGATACCCAAAATGTGAACTTGAGAAAGTAATTAACAGAAGTACCATATAGCTTAGTTCTATCAACTATCCTTGAACCTTGAACTATGGAACGAATTAAGAAAAAATACATAGGCCAAACAACAGTGAGAACGGAACCTTGAATCAATTTCAGCAACAAGTTCCTCCCACACATTTAAGGTTATGGAACTTAGCTTATACCTCAGAAGTAGTTTTACGATTGGAATCCATTGCTGAATCTGGATCTGGACGGCTCTATCCATTGACGAATTTTATATATTGTGAGTGGATCTGGATCTGGACGGATCTGGACGACTTTATCCAATCCTTTTCTTTTTTTCTTCTTTCTTTTGTTCACTCGATTTCTCCTTTTCTCATTATGCTTTCTAGTTCACTCAATATATGTCTAGATACTTTATTATTTCATATCACCGTGTAATTCTGATGAGAAGGCTTATCGGGAATTTTCTCGGGAAATCTGCTCCTGCCGACACATGTTGCTGACGGATTACCGACGAGCCTCCGGCAATGTTTCCGACAATTTCTCCAGAACTTCAAGTGTTGTCGGAATGCAGAATAGACCGATATGGTTCCGACAACGTTTTCGACCAAATTCTTACGATTTCTGTTTTCAATAATTTCCGACAATTTTCCAATGCAAGAACAATTTTCACACAATCTTCTCGTGTTTTAGTCGGTAACTTTCCGGTGAACTTTTCCTCGGTAAGCTTTCTCGCTATTGGGGCATCTTTCTTGTAGTGAAAGAATGTGGAGTCTCCTCTTAACATTAAACACCCTAACCATTCAGAACATTCTCTCAAGCTTTACACAATATCTCTTCTGATAAGTGTTTATATTGCAGTAGAAGAGCAAACAATTTAGTATATTCTTGTACTATTGTCAAGTTTTCATGCATCCAATATGTGCGATGAGGGTGGTATCCTTGGTTATAGAAAAACCAAAAAGGCATGACATCCACTATACTTTTTCCCCAGACAAGCTTTCTTAATTTGTGACATTAGTGGTTGGTTGAAAGAACAGTTTCCCACCTACATTTGTCTGAGATGCTACTTTGTTGCTCATAACGATTGTTGTATTCCCCACACATCATCAAGATTTCACGTCACCACCATCGTCTCTCCTACATTCATCCTCTTCCATCTAAAAAATGGTCTTGTGGAGTTTGTCATAAATGTTTCAACGGTGGTTATGGTGCATATACTTGTAACAAGTGTAGTGATTATGATGTTCACTCAAGATGTGCTCTACATAAAATGTGTGGGATGGAGAAGAACTTGAAGGTATACAGAGTATGAAGATATAACAAAAGATGATGGGCCATTTGTTATGATATCTGAAGGAGTGATACTTCATTTTCTTCATAACCATCATCTCAGATTCGAGGTCATCTTACATTATGATGAAAACAAGTTTTGTCAAGCGTGTGTTCTCCCTATCTTTGAAGGTAATTTCTATACTTGTATGGAATGTGATCTCATCCTACATGAAACTGCGCAAAACTTCGCCGCATAATACAGCATGTGTTACATCGTCATCCACTTACTTTGAACCTTATAGATAAAGAAATAGTGGGTCACTACTATGCAATGCTTGTGATCATTATTTATCTGGCTTTATCCATGGGTGTCACAGAGGGGAATGCAAAATTTGAATATCTGAACCGTTTGGTTTCAAAGGGCATGAACATTCCATGTTCGTAGGTTTAGACCCAGAAGTAAAACCTGTATGTCACATAAGCAAAACTCAAGTCGTTTTAACCAATAAATTGCATCGAATGCTATTTTATTATATGTTTCAAGTGTGCCACATTACCATATAGAGCAAGGTATAAGCATGAAAAACACTTTCTCATGGTTTTATGGGGGCAAGAGGCGTGCGAAAATGATTGGTGTGAGCTGTGCGAACGTAATTTTAAAGATACATGCACAAAAGTGATTTATTTTTGCATCGAGTGTTGCACCACTTTTCATATGGAATGTTTAATTGGTGAAGACTTATACCTAAAGCATGGTGACTCTTTCGAATTATATGGGAACCGCAAGTTTCAAATTCTTGACACAAATAGTTTTTCTCCACCATTATGTGATTATTGTAAGAACCCTTATAAAGGCAGAATAGTTAAGGCAGACCCCCACACAGCATGTTCTATGATATGTGCCTATAAGTTGTCATTTAGAAGGTCTCAGTTAAAAAAATGAAATATGTTGTGGTGTAACTTATGTTTTTTTATTTCTCTGTTCAAGTGTACTTTATGTTTGTACTTTGGTTTGACTTCGTAAAGCTGTTATGATTTTACTTTGATGTGTTAAGTTTCTTCTGATTTAGATACTTTTTCTAATACGACAAAACTGTGAGTCGAGCTTACTAAGATTAAAGTAATTGAGTAATTATTAGCTTATAAATTGCTTATGATCTTAACTTGCATAAAAAATATTAGTGAGAATAAAAGGATGAGATCAACCAAAAGAACTGATTCAGGATAGCAACTTGAATTTATATTCAAAAAATATATGTTTAGAGGCGTGAGATATTAAGTTTTGGCCAAATTCATAAGAATTTATATTCAGTATTTTTATTTATAGATACAATTTATAAGGAAGTTATAATCCGGAGCTCAGAAGCTTTCGAAACGCTTTAGACTCATAGAGCAAAAACGAGAAAGGTCTTGTTTTTAATTGTTTTTAGCTGTACCTTTTTGGATTTTATAACTGGAGATATAGAGAATGTATGATCTTCAGATGGTAAACGACGTCGGAAGTGCTTGCCTAGTTCTCATAGTGGATGTTGTGAATCTTGGACCCAATCCAAATGTAGCGGTTGTGATCGTGAACTAGGTGAAAAACCTTGTGTTTTTGATGGCTTCTGATTCAAAGTGGGAAAACCACAGAGGAATCACTGGAAATTGCAGAGACAATGGTGGTTTGAAGCAATACCGGATTACCGGTTCTCAAGTGAGAATTGGTTCGAGATATAAGAGTTTAAAAAGATTACATAAATATGTGTCAATCTACGCCACTTCTAGGCTGAATTGCCACTTGTTAGCATTTTCGAGCCTATGTCCACATCTCTTATTAGTATATGATGATATGTTACCCACTTTTAAGTTTAAGTGGCAAAGGCCGCACGGATTTGTGTATTTTTTCTTTAAACTTATTTTCAAAAGATTTCTTATCAATCATAGTTAGAGTTAGATATTACTAATAGAGAAATACTTATATAAATATATTATATGAGACTTGTATTGATATCCCAACTGATATGAATTCATGACCAAGTCTTTTAGAAAGAAAAAAAAATATTGTTTTAATCAATAATTTGTTAAATTTGGCCATGCCGTACTAAGTTCTATCTAAGCAAATCTCTGCGTCTGAGAATATTAGTGGTACACCGCTACCTTTGGGATTCGAGGCCAAAGAAGATTGTGGTAACACATATCCATTGTCTTAATTTGAGTTACTCTCAGTTCCATGTACTTTAGTTGATGTCTCGTCTTTAACCGAAGCTAATGTGAACATTTGCTTTACCTAGGATAAAGAAACCTTCAATGCTGGTTTTCTTCAAGTAGAGGTGCTAAATATGCTACAAAATTTACATACAGGATGTAGAGAAGCTTAATTTGGAGGAAACCTTCTTCAGGTGTGTTTCGGACCCTTTCTTGCATTCTCTTAACACCTAGGATCAGTTGGTTTCAAAAACTGGTTCTCGATGGATTAATTATTTTGCATTAGGCTTTGATTATTCAGTTTAAAAACGTCTAATTAATCTACATATATAGTTTCTGTTTAATGATTCTATGTGTTAGATTTCATCTCTTGCCGAGCTTCTTGGTGTTCCTTTTCTGATGTTCAAGACCAAAGCATTTACACTTAAGACAACGATATCTCGGTATATTATATCTGGTATAAAAAGGGTGTTACAAAACTCACATGATTTAAACAAGCTAACAGTACACACAAGTCATTAAAACACCATACATGTATATATCTAGCTATATATATTACCATAAACCTCACTTTTATGTTGTTTGACAATCAAAGAAAAAGTGAGATTTCTTAGGCTTCTCTCTCGGGCACAGTTTCATAGGAGATCTATTGCCCACCGGTTAAAACACCTTACCCAACCCGAAAAGGCAAAAAACTTTCTCAAACACAAAAAAGAAAAGAACCGATCCTCATAGACTTACCAAAAGGAGTAACTCCTCACCGGAGCACCCGCTTCTCGGCCAGCGAAACCACAATAATGAGGCAATGGAGGGTGGAGGCCATTTTTCTCTTCAACTCTACGACAAGTTTTCACCAGCTCTGAAGCTCATCACCTTCATCGACAGAACCTCGCCGACCACACTACAACAAATATGGCTATTCATAGCAGATTATGATAGCACATTTTTCGAAACTGCTATAAAAAGGCAGTTAGAAGTGATGAGAAGAAACTTATAACTGCAGACAAGTGCTATGCCCCAAAATTTGCAAACAAAAATTATCAACACGCTAATCACCCATTTTTATGCAATTAGCGCCAACACTTAGAAAAAATATTGTGTTTTCGCGGTCAATTAGGCAAGGGGATATTTTTGATAGCGTTAGGAAAAAAAATTTATTTTCTTGTTTTCTCCGACTTCTTCTTCTCGACGTCGAGCTCGATCTATGCTCTCTCCAAGCTGTCGACTCCATTTCTCCTAGGTCAGCAAACATAATCAGTCTGTTTAAGATCTGGGTTTCTATTGTTTATTCCAGCGAGCCTCCACCACGGCCGATTTCTCCTAGGTTCAGCTCACGGCCGATTTCATTCCCAGATTATAAATTACAAGCGTGTTCTTAGCATCGATAGAGTCATGTCTACTGATTTGTTAGATTTTGCCTTTGCTCTATTCGCTGATTAGTTAGGTCATGATGTTTTACCAAAGTGAAATAAGCACTGAGCTATCTTCGATTCGATTTGAAATAGACTGAGATTCTGAGATTCGAAGCTACTTTGTTGTTTAAAAAATCCGGGTTTTGAAGCTTAAGTTTTGGAATTGTAGAGTTGTTCTATTTGCCTAGTTCGACAGTTGTGTTGTAAGTAATTGAAATTCATTATACAGTTCGACACTAATTTGAGCTTCTTGTTCGTAGGCATGAGTTCATGTCTTCCCAATCTTCAACCGCTCTATTGTGTGAAGGTTAGACACATCTATTTACGGCTTCTCAATTTGTAACATTTTTTATACAATGTGTTTGTTTTTGCGGTTAGAACTATGAAGTTTAATTTCTCGTTGTTGCTGCTTGAACCATGTTTGCTTCTATAAACTATGGCAAGGGTCGTAAGTAGGTTGTAGGAAGAAATTGTTGGACAAGTCATGGGTGCATTTATGCAGGTATGTTCACCTTTTGAAGTGTTCTGTTTATGTGTTTCAAGTATTCTTCTCTTAATTGATTTTTTTTTCTTTTATTTACATGAACTTAAGAGTTCATTCTGCATATGAGAGAGGTGCTGGGGGTTTTGTGAATGCTGTTACTGCTAGTTTAGGAGTTAATGGGAAGATTGTATGTCCATGCACCCGGTGCCGCAATTTAGATCACCATACAAGTGAACAGGTTGTCTCTCACTTGGTTATAAATGGAATGGATGAGGCTTACAAAGTACGCACGGACTGGTTTCACCATGGAGAAGGTACCTCTGTCGGTGTACAGGAAGGTCAAGATAGAGTGTGGAATGCGGAGATACTTAGTTTATACGAAGCAGCCAAGTGTTCAGATAAAGATTTAGCCATTGTGGGTTCAAAGTTGCGTGACTCAGCTGAGGGTGATGACAAGAAAGAAGATGAGTTTTTAGCAAAACTTGCAGATCTGAAACCCCCTTGTACCCTTCGTGTGTGACTCATAGTAAGCTATCAGCTGTTGTTTTGTTGTTTAGGATTAAGTCTCAGAATGGGTGGTCAGACAAGAGTTTCGATGACTTATTGCAAGCGTTGCCCAACATGCTACCCAAAGATAATGTGCTGGACACATCAACTTACGATGTGAAGAAGTTTTTGGAAGCTTTTGATATGGGATATCAAAAGATTTATCCTTCTGTGAACGACAGCTGTTTATATAGAAAGAAGCTGAAGAAGGCTGAGACTTGGGCAAAATGTAAGGCGCCTTGATGGAAGACCAACATGCACACTAGTGAATTGAAGAAGGGTGTTCCACATAAGGTTTTAAGGTACTTCCCCTTGATCCCTCGGCTTAAAAGGATATTTAGATCGGAGCAGACTGCAATGGATTTGAGATGGAATTTCAGTAACAAGATCACAGATGGGAAAATGCGGCATCCAATAGACTCTGTGACATGGTAGTCAATGAACAACAAGTATCCATCATTCGCAGCTGAGCAAAGGATGACTTGGGCTTTCAACTGATGGGTTTAGTCCCTTTAATATGAAGAACAGCCGATACAGTTGTTGGCCTGTGTTACTTGTTAATTACAACATGGCTCCAGAAAAATGTATGAAGGAGGAGAACATCATGCTCAGTTTACTGATTCCAGGACCACATCAACCGGGTAATAGTATAGATGTTTACTTAGAACCCCTTATAGAAGACTTAAATCATCTGTGGTCAGTAAAGGAGTTAACTTATGATGCAATTAGTAAGACAACCTTTACGCTTAGGTATATGATTCTTTGGACAATTAGTGATTTCCCAGTATATGGAAATCTAGCTGGATGTAAAGTAAAGGGAAAAATGGGTTGTCCAATATGAGGGAAGCACACAGATAACATCGTTACTCTGCAGAAATAGAGCTGTCAAGTCGTGAAGTCGCCGATTTGCTTCCACACCCTCGTAGATCGCCGAGTCCACCATCTCCTCCACCGATCCGCGACTCAGGTAACCCCGGAAACCGTTTTCCGATCTCATTTCTCATTGGCCGGATCGTAAATCGATCGTATCTCCCTAACCGTCGCATTTCTCGAAAATCTAAGGCCAACATTGGATTCAGCTCGACGAGAAGTCGCCGCGCCACCAAAGCTCAGCCTCAGCAACCGCCGCACGCGCCGTCAGATGGTCGAAGCTTCTCGCCCACGCGCCTCACGGGCCGTAGTCAGTAGCCGCGCGTGACCCTCACGCGCCACCGTCGCCGGTGCGCCGCCGTCACCGCCGGTGACTTTTCCGGTAAGCCTCGCCGCCGCCTTCCGCCGTCGGCCGCCACCCTCCGCCGTCGGTCGCTGCCGTGCCTTGCCGTCGCCAGTCGCCGGAGACTCGCCGGAGACTCGCCGGCGATGTGGCCGCCGGTTTGGTTCGGTTTGGTCGATCGGTCCGCTTCAATTTCGGTTTAAATCGATTTGATTCCGGTTCGGTTCGGTTTGGCCGGTTTAATTTCAATTCAATTTCGGTTTAGTTCAATCTCGGTTTAAATCAATTTGAGTCCGGTTTGGTCTGGTTTAATTCGGTTTACGTCCGATTTAACTTTAACTGGTCAGACCGTTGACTTTGACTGGTTTGACCGTTGACCGTTGACTGTTGACCGTTGACTTTGACCGTTGACCGTTAACTTTGACCAGTTTGACCCGATAACCGTTTTTTCGTCGTTCTAAAGCCGTTCTCATTCGAAATTTTGTCCTGATTTCTGATTTAGCGTCTGTTTTAGCATCTGGAGTGCAGAGGAAGCAGATATCCTCCATTTTTTCTAAGCTGAGGGGTTTTCGCAGACTTTCGTATCTTTCATCAAAAAGTGTCCTAGATGGATTTAGTATTAAATGTGTTCCGTCTCTCTGCTAGGGTCTATTTAGGTTGTTTGTAATTGGACTTAGGAATAATAGATGATTCAACTCATTGATTGTGCATTAAATTGTTAACTGATTCTTTTATACATGCTAGAGCTAGGATAAGTCGATAGTTGGACGTTAGGGTTTGCGTGGGTACAGAGACGTGACTTTTGTACTTGCGTCACGTGTTGTTTGAGGAGATGGTGCTGGGAAGAATTAGTCGACCTGTTGTCCAGTACCTTCAGAGGTCGATAATCCCATAAGTTGTCCTCCGGGGAGGAGGGTGCCGCCGGTCACTGGAACCAGTAATAAGACGTTGGTTGTCGTTGGGTACTTTAGGTACCGTGGTTGTGTATAATTATTCTATTTTCCGTGTTTAGTGTGCTATGATCAAATTTGTGTTTCTGTTATTAGCACTCAATACCTCACTGAGTGACTCCCCTGTTACTCACCCCTCTTCTTTCCTTTTCAGTTGAGATTGAGGAGTATTAGACGCTTATCGGATCGGGAGCTACTTTTGGGCTTTATTGTTTACTTCGTATTTTCGTATTTTATTTCAGACTTTGACTTTATGGTTTATTTACTGTATTTTGGTTATGATACGATAGACTTATTTATGGATTTTCGGAAATCTAGACGTGGTTTATTTATGGAATTGAGCATTTGAGTTATGTTACGGTTAGTGGCACGCCTTTCTCGAGTGAGGATGAGACGGGTGTTACATTTTGGTATCAGAGCCTAGGTTTTAGCTGTCCCGGTTCTGACCAGAGAAGTGGATTTAAAAATTCAGTTTTCAACGGTTTTCAATTTTCTGGGATTTGTGGGATTTAAAAACAATATATATAATGCACCCATCTGGTACTAATCTACTATTTGTTTATCTCAGTTCCGTCAGCAGATTCTAATCTGTTTTCTCTCTTTTTCAGATGCAGCCAAGGAAGAGTACACGAGCTACAAGAGGCAGAGGCAGAGGTCGTGGCCACACAGTTGAGACTAGCGGAGTCGCAGGAAATGTCGAGGTCATGCAGACCGTCATTCAGGATGGCAACCAGGATGCGATGAGGCAGATCACAGAGGAGGTAGCCAGAAATGTGGCTCATAAGGCAGTTCGGGTTGCTACTCTGGAGGCTGCTCGGATTGATGCTCAGGAGGCTGTTCGTGTCGCTACTGCAGAGGTTACCCGTCAGTTGGGTGCTCAGGCAGAGCAAACAGCTGCAGCCGCAGCTGCTGCTCAGGTACCACTCAGGGGTAATGTTCCGGGTGCTCGCTATTCACCACCGCTGCCGCCACCACCACCACCGCCACCGGGCGGAGCTGCAGAGAGACCTACGTATTGGGTGATCACGAAGCAGATGCGGGATATGGGTCAGGAGCACTTTATTGGAGGTTCGGATGCTGCTGCCGCTGACAACTGGAGAAGGTCGCTTATTCGCAACGCACTAGTGGACCTGGCCAACGCGCACGAGGTGCCCAGAGGAGTTCAAGTTGGACCTGGCCACACAGTATCTGAAGGACGACGCTCTGCACTGGTGGGATGGAGTTGTCGCGAGTAGCCGAGGTCGGGTTATGCTCACGTTTGAGCATTTTCTGAGAGAGTTTGACCGGAGGTTTTTTACCCGAGAGGTTAGGCATGAGAATGCCACTGCTTTTGAGCGTCTGTTGCAGGGACGATGACTGTCAGAGAGTATGAGCGGGAGTTCACCCGTCTGCGCTGATTTGCCGCAGTCACCATCGCAGAGGAGGATCTGATCAGGAAGTTTCTGGACGGTTTGCGAGTGGAGATCCGCAACCGGTGTGCAGTCCGAGAGTACGACCGCTTGGTTGACTTAGTTGAGAAGACCGTCGTCATGGAGAAAGGGCTACTTGAGGAACAGAGATCCAGCAGGCTGTCTCAGCCTAAGCCTGTGAAGGCTCCGGAGACTCAGAGGAGGATGCCAAACTTTTTTGGGCTTCCCTTTTGTTCGCGTTGTCGCCGTCACCATACTGGAGAGTGTGCTCAGTGTTACATCTGTGGTCAGCATGGTCATATTTCCAGGTTTTGCTGGTCTAAGCTGGTGGACGCGCCAGCAGCAGCACCAGCCGCCAGGCAAATCGCAGCGCCAGTCGGCAGGCAGGTAGCAGCGCCAGCACCGGGACCGAGGGTTTGCTTTCATTGCAACCAGCCAGGACATTTTTCGAGGGAGTGTCCGAGACCAAGGAGAGTGCATGCATTACCTCCGCCTCCAGCCAAGCATCAGGCGATTGCTCCGCGAGTGTTTGCGGTCGGGGTTGACCATGAGGAGATAGTCGAGCCGATAGCCGGTACGTCTCTTTTATTTAGTTTCTTTCGTTTCGAGTTTTTGTTGTTGTGGAGCATTGTCGTTTAGTAGTATGTTCATGTAGGATCGGTTATGGTTGGGGGTGATGCAGCATTCACTTTATTCGATTCGGGAGCTTCGGGTAGCTTCGTTTGGCCAAGCGTTGGTCTTTCCAGGGTGTGTTCGATTCGAGGCTCAAGCGGGTTTGGACAGCTGGTTCCGAAAAGCTGGAAAATTCAGGCATTCATCGAGGAGTGCCGGCTGTACTCGGAGGAGTTGATTTCAGCAGCGATCTATCTCAGTTGGAGCTTAGTCACAACGATGTGATCTTATGGATGGATTGGTTATCGCGACATGATGTAAGACTAGAGTGCCAGAGGGCGAGAGTTCATATTCCGGGCCCAGAGGGGATGATCATCTTTCAGGGTATTCTGATGGATTTGGGAGTCTCCATCATTTCTATGTTGCAGGCTGAGGAGTTATTGGAGCGGGGAGCTGAGGGATTTTTGGCTACCATAGCCATGGTTCCGAGTGATGGAGAGTAGGAGCTGCGTGATATAGCCGTCGTCGCAGAGTATGCGGATGTTTTTTAGCCATTGACGGGACCACCGCCGGCTAGAGGAGACGCTCTTACTATTGAGTTGGAGCCAGGGACGACTCCGGTTTCTCGAGCACCGTACCGCCTAGCTCCAGCAGAAATGGCTGAGCTGAAAAAGCAATTGGAGGAGCTCACAGATAAGGGATTTATCAGGCCGAGTAGTTCACCTTGGGGAGCTCCAGTGCTATTTGTTAAGAAGAAGGATGGGAATTTCAGGCTTTGCATCGATTATCGGGGCTTGAACAAGGTGACTATCAAGAACAAGTATCGATTGCCGAGGATTGGTGAGCTATTGGATCAGCTGCAGGGAGCTTCTTGGTTCTCTAAGATCAATTTGGCATCAGGATATCACCAGATTGCGATAGTTGAGGAGGACGTGCGTAGGACAGCATTTCATACGCGTTATGGACACTATGAGTTTGTGGTGATCCCTTTTGGGTTGACGAATGCTCCAGCGGCTTTCATGAAGCTCATGAATGATGTTTTTCGTGAGTACTTGGATCGATGTGTGATTGTCTTCATCGATGACATCTTGATTTATTCTCGGACCCGAGATGAGCATGCAGAGCATTTGAGGATGGTACTTGAGAGGCTCAGGGCACAGCAGTTGTTCGCTAAGCTGAGTAAGTGCAGTTTTTGGCAGAGGCGGATTGGATTTCTTGGCCACGTGGTTTCAGAAGAGGGAGTCGACGTAGATCCGCAGAAGATTATAGCCATTACCGAGTGGCTCACGCCTAAGAGTGCCACCGAGGTCCGCAGTTTCTTGGGCTTGGCAGGATATTACCGGAAGTTCGTCAACGAGTTTGCCAGTATAGGTAAGCCGATGATGCAGTTGACAGGCAAGGATGTCAAGTTCGAGTGGACAGACGCTTGTTCGGAGAGTTTTGTGGAGCTGAAGAGGCTTTTGACAGAGACGCCAGTTTTGGTACTTCCGCGGCCAGGGATACCATATGCAGTGTACACTGATGCAACTGGATCGGGTTTGGGGTGTGTTTTAACTCAGGAGGGTAAGGTCATTGCATATGCTTCGCGTCTGTTAAGGCCTCACGAGGCTAATTACCCCACCCACGACTTGGAGTTAGCTGCAGTCGTCTTTGCTCTTAAGATTTGGAGGGCGTATTTATATGGTGAGCAGGTGCAGGTCCTCACCGATCATCAGAGTCTGAAGTATATCTTCACTCAGGCCGACCTTAACTTGAGGCAGCGCAGATGGATTGAGTTGTTGGCAGATTATAATTTGGAGATTACTTACCATCCAGGTAAGGCCAATCCGGTGGCAGATGCTTTGAGTAGGCGCATTGATACACGAGTTTTAAACCCTTTTTTCCTACTGCAAGTGCACAACATACGAAGTAGTATTTAGGGGTCGATCCCACGAAGACCAGTTTTCACACTTTGATCTAATGAGCTAAATCAAAAGCTAAGACAATTCAAATATGTTTTTGGTTTTTGTAGATAGCAATAATAAAAGCGAAATCGGTTGTAAAGATTATATTAAACAAGCGTTAGGTCAAGGAATATCGCAGGAGATTCAGAGCAACGGATCAAATGTGAGAGCCGAAACTCACACTGTCAAAACTTATATTTAATGGGGGCTCGAAAATTCTATTTAAAAAGAACTAAAGGACCGAAAATGCCAAAAAGATGAAAAGGGAGATTTTATTGATATTTTCCGAAAGTACAAGGGAAATTAGCAAAAGCTGAATAGTCTTAAATTGCTAAAACTCCTAATACTCGGATCTTGGATGGGATTTACCCTTACATGAACGTACATATATATACTGACAATCCTAGGAGGCTAAGACTTCAGATTTCCGATGTGGGACATTGTCCTTCCTTCCAGCCGCCGCCCTAAGCTTTTTGGGCCCGATTTCCGGCCCGAGAGTCTTCCGTGATCCATCCGCGCATTCTGACCCAAGTCCGGCCCGCCGGTGAATAGTGACCCGATGAATAGTGAACCGTGAATAGTAATCCGAATTTCGGTTTAAGCTTAGTTCGATTTTTCGGTTTACTTTGTCTCGGGATGAATAATGTTTTTCAACGGTTTTTCCCGCGTGAACAGTGTTCCGAGCGTTTTATGACTTCCGAGATTTGAACCGCCCGTTTTTTATTTGAACTTCCAGCCGCCGGTTTCAGTATTGATGGCCAGCCGCCGGTTCCTTTGGCTTGTATGCTCGGCGACTGGTCCACGGCTGGCTGGACGTTCGTCACGGTCTTTCGGGGAACGTTTATGGACGTCTTTGGAGTCAGAACATGCAAACGGATGATCTCCGGGTCGGTCGGGCATTGAGTTACGTTTGACGGTCGGTCGACTGGACGATGTTCGGATGAGGAGTCTCGACTTGAGAAATGATCGTGGACATGTGATGAAGACCCGGCGGCTGGGACAAGTGCCAGCCGCCGGCCACGGACGACGGGAGATCCGGCGGCTGGCTTCATCCCAGCCGCCGGCCACGGACGAAGGGAGATCCGGCGGCTGGCCTCATCCCAGCCGCCGGCCACGGACGAAGGGAGATCCGGCGGCTGGCCTCATCCCAGCCGCCGGCCACGGACGAAGGGAGATCCGGCGGCTGGGATGAAGCCTGGACCGGCTACGAGTTATAGATCGATAGCCGAGACATTCAGGCATGGTCCTACTTTGAGCGATCGGGATTCGCTAGCCGAGCTTAGATACGATTTCCGGATTCCGGACAAGATTAAGTTCCGTCTCCCGAAGGATGGGGATAGGATGAACAAGGCGCCAGATGGCTATTTTGCCATGTACGAGTCGATGTTCTACGAAGCCTTCCTCTGGTTCCCGATTCCGGGAGCCATTTTTGATTTTCTCGATTTATATGGGGTTGCGATCTCTCAACTTACCCCTGGCACCATGAGGATTTTGATGGGATTTGTGGTCCGTTGTGCCGAATGTGGGATCAAGTTGGAGGGTGATCTGATTCGGAATTTCTTTTCGATGAGGAAGGTTTCCAATTCGGATTTCTTCTGCTCAATCAACGTTCGGAGGAACGTGAAGCGTCTACTCCGGGATTCGACAGCATTGCAAAGCTTCGCGGCTCGAGTTTTTCTACGTGAAACTTAGCCCGCTCACGGTCGGCGGCTCGGTTAGGACCGAGTGGAGTTTGCCACGTAAGCGTTTTGTCTTTTTGTGAATTTTTCCTATAAGTAGTCCTTGCTCATTTGTTTCATTCTTCATAACTTCATTTCTCACAGCTTTTCTTTGATTCAGATCGCCACCCGAGCTCATGCAACCCAGGTTGCCTTGGAAGCTTCGGAGAGAGAGTCCCGGAAGAAGGACAAGAAGATCAAGGCCTTGGAAGTGAAGCTTCGGAACGTGGAGAGGCGATCTCAGAAGGAGATTAAGAAAGTGCTCGCGGAAGCTGAGCGGAAATTGGAGCTGGCTCTTAAGAAATGTCGCTGGGACTTGGTGGAGAAGTACCGTCTTCGCATCGAGGGAGCCAAGGCTGCTCTCGTGCCAATGCGTCAGGCGAAATATGGCGAGACTGCCTTGTCTGAGGTCAGCTCTAACCTCGACCTAGTCCGGGACATTAAGTCCAGGAAGTCGAAGGTTGAGGGGGAAGAGGGAGAGCTGGAGGCGGAATTGGAGCGGCTCAAAGGAGGAGGTTGGACCGGTTCCTATGATCGGGCTGCTGCCGTTCTCGAGAGCCACTTGGTATACTCTCCCGTTTCTCCGTACCAGTCTCCGGACGCCGAGGCTTTGGACTATGGAGCTCCTACCCCTCTCGTCGAATATGACTAGGCTTTGGCTTGTGTTTTCTTTTTCTGCCTTAGTTGTATTCGGGTCTTTTGACCCTTTTTATTGTATTTGCTTTGTTAACCGAACTCATATCCCTTTCATGGAGATTTTTATCTATCAGCTTTTGCCTTAGATGTTATGGACTTCTTTGCTTGCTTGCTTTGCTTTTATAGCCTTGATAAAGGAGAAGATGGGCGGCCGGTATGTCTCTCTTCCAAGAGGGCGGCTGGCCCATTTATAGAATGAAGGGCGGCTGGCCCGTCTCTCTACGGCGGCTGACCGGTTTTGTGGAGTAAAGGGCGGCTGGCCTGTCTCTCTACGGAGGACGGGCGGCTGGCCGTTTTGTGGAGTAAAGGGCGGCTGGCCCGTCTCTCTACGGAGGACGGGCGGCTGGCCCGTTTTGTGGAGTAAAGGGTGGCTGGCCCGTCTCTCTACGGAGGACGGGCGGCTGGCCCGTTTTGATATTGCGTTGGAGTGTTGTTCCGGACACTCGAACTTTTAGACCAGTTTGTATTTGCGAATGTCCCTGGGTTTAATGCAGTCTTTTGTTGTCGTAGGGGACCGAGCTTGTTCGAATCCCTCTTTCGACTGAACGCTTTTAAGATCTCGCATCAGAGCCGGTTTGATACTGCGTTCTCGAGATGTCTTTGACCAGTGTTCACGTGTCAGGCGCTTTACTGGGTTTAAAGAGTTTACTTTGTGTCCTGTACTATGCAAAGTGTTGGTGAAAGTAACTAATCAGAACATCGTCTCGAGCGCTTCCTGCAGGATCGCGGGATACAGGTTACGCCCTCGGATGTTAATCCGGAAATTTGTATAGCGCGCTAGTTTTATCCTCAGCGGGATGTTGAAAGAACCATGGTTTTAAAAAGATAGTCTTGTTGTGGCCAGCAACAGACGGATTTGTTGGTGATGACTTAAGTATTCGGGAGAAGTATCTTGATTGGTGGTCTTGGATGAGTTACGAGATGCTAAGCTCGATGTTCATCTGATTTGTAAGTTGAAGAGTTTTATGAGATACTGAGTCTCAATGTTCATTTTCCTCGGTTTTTTTCGGGTTTTTCTGGATTTGGTTCTGGATCAAGTTTCGAGATGCTAAGTCTCGATGTTTGTCAGAATGGTGTTTTCGGGAAACTTTTTCAAGCTTTGGATGTGTTATGAGATGCTAAGTCCCAATGTCCATCTCCTTGAAATTTTTGCGAAAATTTGGGAGTATGTATATACGGACCCACTCCCCCCTTTTTTAAAGAGAGGGGCAACTGAACTCGTTTTTTAAGCGAGCTGCCTACGTACCCTTCGTGAAAAGGGATCAAGTCACCCGTAGTTCCGTTCTTTTTTTTTTTTTTTTTTTTTTTTTTGGTAGGAAGATGGTTAGGTCTCGGCCGTGGAACCGTTATTTGTAGCTTCGACGGTTTCTGAGGCAGTTTTCGTCTCTTCTTCGTTGTTTCAGTGGGCGGAACCTCCGTTTTCTCGAATTGTTCGGTCCTGCTTACTTTCTTTCCCAATTCGGGGACTTTGTCTTCATTCTTCCTCTTCGGGTTCCCTCTCTGCGGGATGGTCGGATTCCGGAGCTTGTGCTCTGCCAGAAAACAGATCCGAGCCTCCTTCTGATTTCCCCAAATGGTCTTGATTCCGTTTGGTGTCGGGAACTTCAGGCAAAGATGGTAAGTCGATGGGATAGCTCGCATTGAATTGATCCAGGGAGTCCCCATTATCACGTTATAAATTGTGGGATGGTTTGCCACCGCGAAGTTAGCGATTTTCGTGATTCCACCGGCACGAACCGGGAGCTGGATTGTTCCATCCGTCATTGTGACTTCGCCAGAGAATCCGGTCAGCGATCTCGGACTGGGCGTTATCTTTGACGGATCCACTTTCATTCTTTGAAGTGTCTCTCTAAAAATGACTTCCACCGAACTTCCGGTGTCGATCAAGACTCGTGAGACGTCATGGTCGTTGATATCCAACTCTACCACCAATGGATCATCGTGAGGTTGGTCAAGGCCTTCAGCGTCTTTTTCGTGAAAAGCGATCCGATCGTCGTTTTCAGTGATCGGTTCCCGTGGTTTTGACTCCTTGTCTCCTCTTCTCAGAAACGCTTTTATGGAGGCCACTGTGTCTCGGCAGTATTGCGATCCTCCGATGATCATGTGGATTCTCCTGCGGTGGCAGCGGAGTCGTCTCCATTTGGTCTCCTTCCTCGTTTGGGTGTGTCCTCGTCGGGCCTTTCGGGATGTTCCTGGTTAGGTCGTCCGTCCGGGGCGCCAGCATCTTCTTCGATAGCTCCGAGACTCTCGAGGGTCACTCCGTTTCCGAGCTCCCCGGCTAACAGCTTTGCCGCGAGCCTCCTTCCGACGGTCCTGCAGTTTTCGGTGAGTGGCCTTTTTTCTGTGGAAGGTACAGAAGGCGTTTTCATCGAATCCTGGTCGAGTCCATGTATTCCACGGTCCCTTGTTGCGCTCATTATGCGGTCTCTCCGTGTTTATCTGGTAGTTATGCGCTCCGCCCGGGTTGGGTTCTTCATCTCGGCTGGTTCGCCTACTTCTTCTCTCGTTTGGAAAGCTAGAAGGTTGCTCCGTGCCTTTGGCGACCAATTTTGAGGATTGGTGCTTTCCGGCTGGGACCCTCATGTCTTCCTCGTAGATGACGAAGTTGGAAGCGCGGTGGAGAGCATCTTGAATGGTGACTGGTGGGTTCACGGTAATCTCCTTTCGGAAGTTCGAATTCTTCAGCAAGGACTTCTTCAGGGCGTTGATCGCAGCACTGTTGCTCAGTCCGTCAATTTTCGAGACGATCACCTTAAACCTTTCGATGAAATCTCGGAGGCTTTCTTCGGGTTCCTGCGACAGCGAGTAAAGATCCGCGTCGGATGTCGACTGTCTTATGAACAGCGAGTAATGTTTCAAGAAGGCTGTCGACAACTGCTCGAAACCGTCAATTGAATCTCTCCCTAGCCTCGAGAACCACGACAGGGCTGATCCTTTCAGATGCTCCACGAAGAGGAGGCAGAATCCCGCGTCCCTCTCTTCGGGTTTGAACCTAGCACATCCCATAGCGATGCGGAAGGCTGTCATGTGGGCCTTCGGATCAGTTGTCCCGTCGTAGAAGGGAATTCGGATTTTGCCCGGGTCAGAGAGTCTGACGCTGGTGATCCTCGAAGTGAACGGGATCTTCTGCGTTTACTCCAGGACACGGTCAATTTCCGGGGCCGCACTTGTCGCTTTATGGACTTGCGACCTTACCTCCTTCATCTGACTTGTTGTGAGTTCCAGGCGGGCACGGAGCTCATCCAGCTCGTCCCTTCGGCTAGCGGATTGATTAGCTCTGGCCTCTCGTTCCTCCTTTTCCTGCTCTTCGATCCAGCGGAGCTCTTCTTCGTCCGCGTTCAGATCTCCAGCCTCGTCGTCAGTTTCGTTTTCGGCTCTGTTCGTGACGTCTCTCGAGTTCTCGCCGTTGGTCACCGTGGAAGTTAGCCGTTCGGCTGTTCGCCCAGTGGTGCTCTTCCGGTACAGCGGGGGTGGTGCTGATAGCTCTTTCGGCTGTTCGGTTTCTTTTAGCAGTACAAACGGATGCAAATCATTATGCAAAATCACCGTGAGACACGAACCAATTAGGAGGTACACAACTCTCCTTAACTCTAATCCTTCTACCCTTATTTAACAAAGTCACAAACAAGAACATGATTTCTTTTAACGTTTTATGAAATTTAACGATATTACCTTGACTTTCCCGGTTCCTTCAGTTTTCTTTTCTTATTCTCTTTTTCTTTTTCTTTTCCTTTTTTTTTTATTTTTCTTTTCTTTTTAGTTTTTTTTTTAATATCGAAGAATGGAACCGGTTAGTCTCTAAGATCTGCATCAAAAGAATTTCAACGATGTAAGCTTATTTCTTGAATACAAATTTCTACCCATTTAAAAGTTCATCCTCTTTTGAAACGAAAATTTTCGATGAATATATTCAAAAAGAGATCACTTTTCTAGACGCATCCCATGAGTTTAATCAGAAAGAGACCACCTATCTAGACACAGTCCTAAAGAAAAGTTGTGTCGGTCCGTATACTCCATAGTTTTTGCACATGAATGCAAATGACAGTAAACGAAAATAAGTGGGTTTCAACGTGGAAATGGTAAGGGTGTGGTACTAGAGTAATGATAAGTCTAGCCATTTGGAATTAGCAAAGATTGGTAAAAATGATGCAAAGAAAACTCCAAATGTAAAATCCAATACATGATTATCAACCCCCTAAGTGAGATAAATTAAGTTCGTATTAAGTTCCAATAATTCGATTAAGTTCAGATGATTTGAGAAATTCACTAAATGATCAAGTTATGGATTTTTTTGCGTTTCCAAACTATCCTCAAACAATGCTAAACAGTCGTAAGGCAATGACATCGAACATGTTGCAATTCCAAAAAGTTTAAAAATTTCACACAATATTTTTGACTCGATAAATATTTATATATCTTTTTTTTTTATAATTGTTTTTTTTTGATTTTTTTATGATTTTATTTTTGAAAATCTAAACACACCAAAAATAAGACATAAAAATATATATTTTTAATTTTTTTTTAATTTTTTTGAAAATCTAAACACACAAAAAATAAAACCAAAAATAAAACATAAGAAATAAACATCCATAAAACACACGTTAGTACACAAATAAATTCCTTTAAAAACTTGATACACGAGTTTTAAACCTTTATTTCCTACTGCAAGTGCACAGCATACGAAGTAGTATTTAGAGGTCGATCCCACGAAGACCAGTTTTCACACTTTGACATAATGAGCTAAATTAAGAGCTAAGACAATTCAAATATGTTTTTGGTTTTTTGTAGATAGCAATAATAAAAGCGAAATCGGTTGTAAAGATTATATTAAACAAGCGTAAGGTCAAGGAATATCGCAGGAGATTCAGAGCAACGGATCAAACAACTATTCAGGCAGTGATTAAGCATAAGTCTAGAACTCAAACACTAAGATAATATCAATCCACTCTCGTGGTATCAATATCTTTGTCTATCGACCTAGAATTCCTAACTCTCGTTGGTACTAGAAATCATAGACAAGCATTAAGGATAGGTTTAATATGTTCACAATTCTCCAATACATCTACTCTCGCAGGTAATGAATAAATTGCTCACCAATATTCTTTCTAGCAACCTAGCAACTCTCACTGTCTAAGTTAAACCCAATATCATAAAATCAAGTGATCAATTCGATCTAAGCATTAAGAACAACAAAGGTGAAGACATTGATTTGAATAGCCTATTTGTGTTTAACCCTAAAGCTCATGAATTCCTTTGACAAACCTCAACCTAACTAAGAGATCTACTCAGACATAATTAAAGAAGAAGATAACAACGAGATTATAAAGTTCATCATAAAAACTTGAATATATAACATAAGCTGGATATAAACTTATAAGAACTTAATTAAAGCATAAGTATAAATATAAGAACTGAAAGTAAAACTTAAAGCATAAGCATAAATGTAAGAACTGAAAGGAAAACTTAAAGCATAAGCATAAATGTATAAAGCTTAAAAGAAACTAAATAAAACTTAATAAAAGCATAAACATAAAACTTAAAACTGAAGAGAGAGCAATGTTTAGAAGCTAGAGAAGAGAGGAGGAAGAAGATGGTGTGTTTGTAGCTTCGTGTTGTGAGTCCATTATATAGGCCAAGGTGAAGGGGAGTAGGTGAGACGGGGAACGGTCGTTCTAGGTGGAGAACGATCGTTCCCCATGGTCGATCCGTGGTAGGTGAGATGTGGAGTCGGGGAACGATCGTTCTGATGGGGAGAACGATCGTTCCGTGGTGCTTTTGTCGGCAGAGTTGGTGAGTTCGGGAACGACCACATGGGAGAGAACGGTCGATCTCTTTGGTGTGTCGGCAGGGTAGGTGAACATGGGAACGGTCGTTCTTGGGAAGGAAAGGTCGTTCCTTTGCTTGACCAGAACGATCGTTCTTCTTCAGAACGGTCGTTCACTTGTGTTTGGTCCTTTTCTCGTTTTTCCGTCTTAACTTGACTCGAACATGTCCGTAAACGCCAAACTTCTTCGGAACTCCATAAAATCTGTAAAAGACTTAAAACAATAGAAAAGACTCGAAAAACCAACGAAAGATGCAAATCAAAACTCAAACCGAATACTAAAAACGAATCAAAATACGTTAAAAACACATAATATCAACTCCCCCCAACTAAAACCTTTGCTTGTCCCCAAGCAAAACCAGATATTTTACAAAGAGGAGAGGTTAGAAAAACGTGTGAGACTTTCGTAAAACTTATAGGACCATACTCTAAATCAATTGCCCGTAAACCGCATTCGCAAAGTTCAGATCAAACCGTACTTCATTGTACTTCTCCATAACCGTAGTAAATAAGTGAAATCTCATGATCAAGCAGAACTCAATATTTAACATTCATTATAAAATGCGTGTACTCTCACAAAGGGAATATCTAACACGTTATGGTCTAGGTATCAAGGTTGGTATTTGGTGGCTCAAGTGTTTCGGTTTCTTTTAGCAGTACAAACGGATGCAAATCATTATGCAAAATCACCGTGAGACACGAACCAATTAGGAGGTACACAACTCTCCTTAACTCTAATCCTTCTACCCTTATTTAACAAAGTCACAAACAAGAACATGATTTCTTTTAACGTTTTATGAAATTTAACGATATTACCTTGACTTTCCCGGTTCCTTCAGTTTTCTTTTCTTATTCTCTTTTTCTATTTCTTTTCCTTTTTATTTTTTTTTCTTTTCTTTTTAGATTTTTTTTTTAATATCGAAGAATGGAACCGGTTAGTCTCTAAGATCTGCATCAAAAGAATTTCAACGATGTAAGCTTATTTCTTGAATACAAATTTCTACCCATTTAAAAGTTCATCCTCTTTTGAAACGAACATTTTCGATGAATATATTCAAAAAGAGATCACTTTTCTAGACACATCCCATGAGTTTAATCAGAAAGAGACCACCTATCTAGACACAGTCCTAAAGAAAAGTTGTGTCGGTCCGTATACTCCATAGTTTTTGCACATGAATGCAAATGACAGTAAACGAAAATAAGTGGGTTTCAACGTGGAAATGGTAAGGGTGTGGTACTAGAGTAATGATAAGTCTAGCCATTTGGAATTAGCAAAGATTGGTAAAAATGATGCAAAGAAAACTCCAAATGTAAAATCCAATACATGATTATCAACCCCCTAAGTGAGATAAATTAAGTCCGTATTAAGTTCCAATAATTCGATTAAGTTCAGATGATTTGAGAAATTCACTAAATGATCAAGTTATGGATTTTTTTGCGTTTCCAAACTATCCTCAAACAATGCTAAACAGTCGTAAGGCAATGACATCGAACATGTTGCAATTCCAAAAAGTTTAAAAATTTCACACAATATTTTTGACTCGATAAATATTTATATATCTTTTTTTTTTATAATTTTTTTTTTTTTATTTTTTATGATTTTATTTTTGAAAATCTAAACACACCAAAAATAAGACATAAAAATATATATTTTTAATTTTTTTTTTAATTTTTTTGAAAATCTAAACACACAAAAAATAAAACCAAAAATAAAACATAAGAAATAAACATCCATAAAACACACGTTAGTACACAAATAAATTCCTTTAAAAACTTGATACACGAGTTTTAAACCTTTATTTCCTACTGCAAGTGCACAGCATACGAAGTAGTATTTAGAGGTCGATCCCACGAAGACCAGTTTTCACACTTTGACTTAATGAGCTAAATTAAGAGCTAAGACAATTCAAATATGTTTTTGGTTTTTTGTAGATAGCAATAATAAAAGCGAAATCGGTTGTAAAGATTATATTAAACAAGCGTAAGGTCAAGGAATATCACAGGAGATTCAGAGCAACGGATCAAACAACTATTCAGGCAGTGATTAAGCATAAGTCTAGAACTCAAACACTAAGATAATATCAATCCACTCTCGTGGTATCAATATCTTTGTCTATCGACCTAGAATTCCTAACTCTCGTTGGTACTAGAAATTGTAGACAAGCATTAAGGATAGGTTTAATATGTTCACAATTCTCCAATACATCTACTCTCGCAGGTAATGAATAAATTGCTCACCAATGTTCTTTCTAGCAACCTAGCAACTCTCGCTGTCTAAGTTAAACCCAATATCATAAAATCAAGTGATCAATTCGATCTAAGCATTAAGAACAACAAAGGTGAAGACATTGATTTGAATAGCCTATTTGTGTTTAAATAACAACGAGATTATAAAGTTCATCATAAAAACTTGAATATATAACATAAGCTGGATATAAACTTATACGAACTTAATTAAAGCATAAGTATAAATATAAGAACTGAAAGTAAAACTTAAAGCATAAGCATAAATGTAAGAACTGAAAGTAAAACTTAAAGCATAAGCATAAATGTATAAAGCTTAAAAGAAACTAAATAAAACTTAATAAAAGCATAAACATAAAACTTAAAACTGAAGAGAGAGCAATGTTTAGAAGCTAGAGAAGAGAGGAGGAAGAAGATGGTGTGTTTGTAGCTTCGTGTTGTGAGTCCATTATATAGGCCAAGGTGAAGGGGAGTAGGTGAGACGGGGAACGGTCGTTCTAGGTGGAGAACGATCGTTCCCCATGGTCGATCCGTGGTAGGTGAGATGTGGAGTCGGGGAACGATCGTTCTGATGGGGAGAACGATCGTTCCGTGGTGCTTTTGTCGGCAGAGTTGGTGAGTTCGGGAACGACCACATGGGAGAGAACGGTCGATCTCTTTGGTGTGTCGGCAGGGTAGGTGGACATGGGAACGGTCGTTCTTGGGAAGGAACAGTCGTTCCTTTGCTTGACCAGAACGATCGTTCTTCTTCAGAACGGTCGTTCACTTGTGTTTGGTCCTTTTCTCATTTTTCCGTCTTAACTTGACTCGAACATGTCCGTAAACGCCAAACTTCTTCGGAACTCCATAAAATCTGTAAAAGACTCAAAAAAATAGAAAAGACTCGAAAAACCAACGAAAGATGCAAATCAAAACTCAAACCGAATACTAAAAACGAATCAAAATACGTTAAAAACACATAATATCAACTCTCCCCAACTAAAACCTTTGCTTGTCCCCAAGCAAAACCAGATATCTTACAAAGAGGAGAGGTTTGAAAAACGTGTGACTTTCGTAAAACTTATAGGACCATACTCTAAATCAATTTCCCGTAAACCGCATTTGCAAAGTTCAGATCAAACCGTACTTCATTGTACTTCTCCATAACCGTAGTAAATAAATGAAGTCTCATGATCAAGCAGAACTCAATATTTAACATTCATTATCAAATGCGTGTACTCTCACAAAGGGAATATCTAACATGTTATGGTCTAGGTATCAAGGTTGGTATTTGGTGGCTCAAGTGTTTCGGTTTCTTTTAGCAGTACAAACGGATGCAAATCATTATGCAAAATCACAGTGAGACACGAACCAATTAGGAGGTACACAACTCTCCTTAACTCTAATCCTTCTACCCTTATTTAACAAAGTCACAAACAAGAACATGATTTCTTTTAACGTTTTATGACATTTAATGATATTACCTTGACTTTCCCGGTTCCTTCAGTTTTCTTTTCTTATTCTCTTTTTCTTTTTCTTTTCCTTTTTTTCTTTTTTATTTTTATTTTTATTTTTATTTTTCTTTTCTTTTTAGATTTTTTTTTTAATATCGAAGAATGGAACCGGTTAGTCTCTAAGATCTGCATCAAAAGAATTTCAACGATGTAAGCTTATTTCTTGAATACAAATTTCTACCCATTTAAAAGTTCATCCTCTTTTGAAACGAAAATTTTCGATGAATATATTCAAAAAGAGATCACTTTTCTAGACACATCCCATGAGTTTAATCAGAAAGAGACCACCTATCTAGACACAGTCCTAAAGAAAAGTTGTGTCGGTCCGTATACTCCATAGTTTTTGCACATGAATGCAAATGACAGTAAACGAAAATAAGTGGGTTTCAACATGGAAATGGTAAGGGTGTGGTACTAGACTAAGGATAAGTCTAGCCATTTGGAATTAGCAAAGATTGGTAAAAATGATGCAAAGAAAACTCCAAATGTAAAATCCAATACATGATTATCAACCCCCTAAGTGAGATAAATTAAGTCCGTATTAAGTTCCAATAATTCGATTAAGTTCAGATGATTTGAGAAATTCACTAAATGATCAAGTTATGGATTTTTCTGCGTTTCCAAACTATCCTCAAACAATGCTAAACAGTCGTAAGGCAATGACATCGAACATGTTGCAATTCCAAAAAGTTTAAAAATTTCACACAATATTTTTGACTCGATAAATATTTATATATAGTTTTTTATAATTGTTTTTTTTTTTGATTTTTTATGATTTTATTTTTGAAAATCTAAACACACCAAAAATAAGACATAAAAATATTTATTTTTAATTTTTTTTTATTTTTTTTGAAAATATAAACACACAAAAATAAAACCAAAAATAAAACATAAGAAATAAACATCCATAAAACACACGTTAGTACACAAATAAATTCCTCCCCCAGATTCGTTTTTAACCGTCCTGGTTTAAACAAAACTGAAAGAGAAACCCGTAAAATAAAAGTGTCATAAAATAAAAATGGATATAACAAGGGTGATAGAAATAACCACAGCTCAGTGGTCGCTGGTGGAGCTATCGGTGCTGCTCTCTATTCGTCATCCGCTCAACCGATCTTGTCTCGCCTTGGTCCTCCTCTCGTGGCTGTCGCTGGAGTCGTCGATGTCATCTCCTCCTGTCTGCGAACCGGATGCACAAGAACATGGTCGAATATTTTGGATCGCTCCCCAGATCTTCCTCATCATCGAGTTGTTCTTCTTTTGCGATTTGATGATCCATTGGAGCTTTTCTGCGGTGTTATCTGCTGGAGGGCTCGGTGGTACGCGGTATCTGTCAGCGCTGTGTGGTAGGAGTTGTTGTGGCTGTGATTCTTCTTCTTCGATATCATCTCCACCTTCCGCCATCTCATCATCACTCTCTTCGTAAGGCTGCGGTGCACGCTGTGGTCGGAGTATCTTGCGAGGTCGCGAAACTTGTGCGACTTGCCCGGCTGGATCTGCTATCAAAAACTCCTGACCAATATCAAACTCCAAACTGTCCTGATCAATGAGGAAAGTGATACCTCTGTTCGGGAGTCTACAAAAACGGGCCACTCTGTCGCGCCCATAGAACTGGTAGACGTCCTTCTTGTTGAGGACTGTGCAGCGGATGAGATGGTCGATATCAATACTCTCCCATTTGTTCAAAACCTCCTCTCCGGACAGATCAACCTGCGTGTGTTGGAAGATAGGCGTGAGGATGTTGCTTACATATGTTATCTTCGGAGGCCTCGTCTTGATTTTCACCAACATGTCACACAACACAGCAGCATAGTTCTCGGAAGGACCGTCCGAATCTGCGTACATCGGAATGAGATGCTTCACTCCATAGAACAGCATCCATAACTCATCATCTCGTACAGCTCCCGATTCCTTCTTGCAGAAGAAGGTGTTGCTTATGATCTTCACCACAACTCTCAAAACCGGATTCCTGATCGCGGTTATCTTAGCGTTTCGCGGAACGTACTCCCCACTAGCAATGATCCCCCAGAACTCATCCGCGTCTTCTTTTCTGAACTTGGAGAACTTGACGTCTTCTCCTTTGTGGAAGCCATACACATCGCAAATCTCGAAGAGGCTGTACTCGTAGTGCTTCTTGTTGAGGAAGAAGGTGAGAATGCCCTCACTTGCCTTTGGTTTTTCAGGATTGGCGTAGGTGAGACGCAAGTTGCGAGGAACTCCTTCACGAACTTCGGATAGATGGGCTCGTTGATCTTCCACAGCCGTCCGAACCCAATGTTCTCGAACACGGTCTCCACATCCTCTTTCAGACCCAACACCTCCAATGTAGCCTCACTGCCCAACCGGTTTGGCATAAGCTTCGTTTGTCGCAAGTCCGCCAAATACTTGGTGTCGTATGCGTCCCACCTTCCGGTTATGGGTCTGTTGAGCGGGTTCTTGTCATGCACTGTCTTACGCTTCCTGCTCGTGTTGCTCGAGCTTCCTACTTCTCGTTGAACTTCGCTCATCCTACAAAACCGACAAATTTCGATCCATTTTAGCAAATTTGCACAAAAAATTTTCATGAGCTACTTTTCATGGGAAATTCATCAAGCATTTGGCAAATATGAGTTCATATATCATTGTAAACAAGAATCAATCTTCTTCAAGCACTGATTTTGAATGCACAACTCTTTTTTTTTCAACTCGGTCGGATTTGTTCGAACAACCAAAACTCAATTTCCATTCTTGCTATGAAACCATCAATTCAACCAAAAATCAAGCTCCTATATCCATCCTAGACAAGAATCTAGCAATAATTCATCATCAAACAACATTGGACACAAGAGACAAGCAATTTTCTTCAACAATGGCGAATTGGTTCCAAGGAATTTTGAACTCATACCTTTGTTAATTGTGAGAACGGTTTCCAGAATCAGAAAGAGCTCGAAAAATTAAGTGGATTAGAACCAAGAATTGATAAAAACCCCCAAAATTTGAGAGAGTTATGGCAAATCAAATATTTTCTAGGTTTTGTTCAAGAGCAAGAAGATGAAGAACGATGAAGTTGAAGAAATGAGATGAAATCGATCGTTCTCTTCAGTTAAAAATCGTGTTTTTCGGTTTAAAACAAGTTGAAAACCGGTTTAGATTTGAATTCGGGGAGAAATCTAACTTTGGAACGATCGTTTTTACCCCGGAACGATCGTTCCTTCATGGATAAGTGAGGCGAACGACCGTTCTAGGTGTAGAACGGTCGTTCCATCGTGAAATGCGAGAAGACGGATTGGTTTACAGAACGCCCGTTCTTCCTTCGGGATCGATCGTTCTGCCTTGTAGAACGACCGTTCTTTTTAGAGAACGACCGTTCTCTTCACTCCCAGCAGAGCGGTTTCTCGAACACTTAATAAAAACCTGAAATAAATCTCAAACAAAACAAGAAACGTAAATAAAACAAGAACGAAAAAAAATTCATGATATTTACATGTTACCTGGTGGGTTGCCTCCCACGAAAGCGCTTGTTTTACGTCGCTAAGCTTGACGTTGGTGTCATGTATCAGTTAGGCTTGGTTTGAGAGCTTGCTCCAAAACAGGCTCCGAAATCAGACATCCTTATGTTCAGAACTCTACTCAGCATTCCATTCACAACACCAATATCCTTCTCTTTCAACTCTGATGGAAGAATAGCTCTAACTGTAGAGAAAGGTTTAGGACGACCTTTGCACTTCACCTTGTAGTCAACCGAGTTTCCATCATATCCTTGAGGGATCAAAGTCATTTGAGAACCTCCCGTAATTCTTTTGCACTGCATGTTCTCTTGCGTCTTTGTTTCTCCCTAAATTTCTCGGGTGGTGGAACAGGTGCTTGCGGAATCGGAGTACGTGCTTCCTCTCTATCCACTGCTGAGATGCAAGAGGCGCGTGTGGTTGTTCCTATTGGAACGGCTTCGTAGAAGACATTCTTGTCAATCTTGGAAAAGCAGACTTGCCTATTTGGCATATCGATGATTGCAACCACTGTAGCCATGAACGGTCTTCCAAGAAGTAAGGGCATGCCATAACCTTCTCTCATCTCCACAACCTGAAAATCGGTTGGAACTAGGCAATCCCCAATTCGGACAGGTAGATCGTGAATGCTGCTAGACGATGTTGTTGAGGAGGCGTTTGCAAATCGAAGAGTCATATGACTAGGCTTTACCTCAGAAATTTTCAACTTCTCTGCAATTGCCTTTGACATGAGATTCACAGTAGACCCGGAATCACAAAGAGCGTCCTTGAATTCAACTCCAGCAACGGAGCATGGGACCAAGAATTTTCTAGGATCTTCAACTTTAGGCAATACCCTCAATGTTGGTGGTGTACTCCTTGCTTCTACAAAGACTGCCTTAATCTCTTCTTGAGTTATCTTCTTAAAATCAGTTGGTTTCTCTGCACTGATGGGCTCCCTCTGATCTCTAGGTAAAACTGGATAAGGCACTTTAGGAATGTATACCCTTGCTGGAAGATTTTCTGATGCCTCAGCAGTTTGACCAATCTGAATCTCAAGCTTCTTCATGCGAGTGCAAACAGCTTCAAACTTATTGTTGAGATCATTGTACATGCTTTCCACTTTGACATTGACCTCATCAGCAATTTTTTGTTGGTTGAGTAGAACCAAGTGCATAAGAGACTTCAGCTCGTCTTGAGAGTTAGACGCTGGAGCTTGCAAGCTCTGATTCTCCACACAGCCTCCATTCACGTAGTTCACCTCTGCGTGAGTCCCTGATGTCCTCTTAACTGATTCAGTGGTTTGTGCAATCTTAGTGTCAAGCTACTTAATGTGAGTCCGTACTGCTTCGTACTTCCCATTTAGGTCCACATACATGGTGTCAACTTTTGTATTGATCTCAGCCGCGGCTTTTTGCTGTCCCGCCAGTAGTTGTTGCATCATGTTCTTCAGCTCGTCTTGGGAGCCGGTTGCTGAAGATGAAGGCTGCGGATTTGTGAAAGGTTGGGGTTGCGAGTTTATGAAGGGGCCTTGTTGTGATTTCCTCCTTTGAATAGGTTCTGATTTGGGACGAATTGCCTACCCTGGTAGTTGTTGGAGTAGCCTTCCTGTAAGCCCATCTGATTCTGTCCTCCTTTCTTAGGGTAAACTTGGTCTTGAGGATTCTCCACATTGGTGCTCCTATAGGACAAATTCGGATGGGTATTGAAACCTTGGTTGTTGAAACCGCGGTTCTGTCCGAATCCTTGCCCGTTCACATAATTGACCTCCCTCCGATCATCAACGGGTTTCTTCCTCATGGACTTGAGCGAGGACGGACTTTTGGTTCCCTTAAGGAGAAGGTTAACCTTGGCCGTGAGCTCCGCAATCTGCTTGGACACCACAATGTTGACCTTCTTTCTGTCGTACTCTGGGTTTTTGTTGCTGGAACTTGTGGCTAGGTTCTCGATCAGCTCCAGAGCTCCTTCCGTTGACTTAGTGTAGAAGTCACCGTTACTAGCTGCATTCAGGGCGTTTCTGTAGTCCCAATCTACTCCGTCATAGAAGGTGCTGAGCAGCTGCTCATCACTAAACCCATGGTGAGGGCACTCGCGCTTGTACTCCTTAAACCGCTCCCATGCTTCATTGAAGGATTCGCGGACTGTTGTTCGAATGAGGAGATCTGTTCCTCAAGGCTGCGGTCTTGGATTTTGTGTAGAACTTATCAAGAAGGCTGCTCGCGCATCAGCCCAAGTTGGTAGAGAGTGTGGTGGTAAGATTTTAACCACTGTGATGCTTTTCCCGCAAGAGAGAGAAAGAGAAAAGCTTGCACTTCAAAAAATCTGGGGGCACACCATTGGAGCCGGTTGTGCTACAGATCTCTTCGAAATTCTCGATGTGATCCATCGGAATCTCAGCAGGCAGACCATGGAACAGGTGTTGCTTCACGAGGGCGATTAATTGAGCCTTGATCTCGTAATCTTGCCTCTGGATGGTCGGGGTAACGATCGCAGATCGATCCTGGTAGTATGCGTGGGCCGCATCTTTGTCCCCGAAAGCAGGTTGTGCAACGAGTTGCCTCTCCTGTTGCAAACGAAGCTGCTCCATGGCTGTCTGAAGTTGTAGCAGCTGAGCTGCGATGTCTATTTGTCCGCCCATCTCTGAGTTGGCGGTGTCAGTTGTTTTTGGTTCTGGAACAGGTGTGTTACGTCTCTGCCTGTTCTCTCCTTCTGCCCTTGCTAACTCCTCGTTCGATAAGCTAACAAGATCCTCGTTGTTTCTGCTCCTTGTGCTCCTTGGGGACATGCACCTGAAACACAGAAACGAAGAAGAAAAGAAAACGAGTTCAGTAAAGTTCTTAGTCTAATAATTCAGCCGTAAACCAAAGGTGAAAAATTTGGTCCCCGGCAACGGCGCCAAAAACTTGATACACGATATTTAAACCCTTATTTCCTACTGCAAGTGCACAGCATACGAAGTAGTATTTAGGGGTCGATCCCACGAAGACCAGTTTTCACACTTTGACTTAATGAGCTAAATTAAGAGCTAAGACAATTCAAATATGTTTTTGGTTTTTTGTAGATAGCAATAATAAAAGCGAAATCAGTTGTAAAGATTATATTAAACAAGCGTTAGGTCAAGGAATATCGCAGGAGATTCAGAGCAACAGATCAAACAACTATTCAGGCAGTGATTAAGCATAAGTCTAGAACTCAAACACTAAGATAATATCAATCCACTCTCGTGGTATCATATCTTTGTCTATCGACCTAGAATTCCTAACTCTCGTTGGTACTAGAAATCGTAGACAAGCATTAAGGATAGGTTTAATATGTTCACAATTCTCCATACATCTACTCTCGCAGGTAATGAATAAATTGCTCACCAATGTTCTTTCTAGCAACCTAGCAACTCTCGCTGTCTAAGTTAAACCCAATATCATAAAATCAAGTGATCAATTCGATCTAAGCATTAAGACAACAAAGGTGAAGACATTGATTTGAATAGCCTATTTGTGTTTAACCCTAAAGCTCATGAATTCCTTTGACAAACCTCAACCTAACTAAGAGATCTACTCAGACATAATTAAAGAAGAAGATAACAACGAGATTATAAAGTTCATCATAAAAACTTGAATATATAACATAAGCTGGATATAAACTTATAAGAACTTAATTAAAGCATAAGTATAAATAAAGAACTGAAAGTAAAACTTAAAGCATAAGCATAATGTAAGAACTGAAAGTAAAACTTAAAGCATAACCATAAATGTATAAAGCTTAAAAGAAACTAAATAAAACTTAATAAAAGCATAAACATAAAACTTAAAACTGAAGAGAGAGCAATGTTTAGAAGCTAGAGAAGAGAGGAGGAAGAAGATGGTGTGTTTGTAGCTTGGTGTTGTGAGTCCATTATATAGGCCAATGTGAAGGGGAGTAGGTGAGATGGGGAACGGTCGTTCTAGGTGGAGAACGATCATTCCCCATGGTCGATCCGTGGTAGGTGAGATGTGGAGTCGGGGAACGATCGTTCTGATGGGGAGAACGATCGTTCCGTGGTGCTTTTGTCGGCAGAGTTGGTGAGTTCGGGAACGACCACATGGGAGAGAACGGTCGATCTCTTTGGTGTGTCGGCAGGGTAGGTGAACATGGGAACGGTCGTTCTTGGGAAGGAACGGTCGTTCATTTGCTTGACCAGAACGATCGTTCTTCTTACAGAAAGGTCGTTCACTGTGTTTGTCCTTTTCGTTTTTCCGTCTTAACTTGACTCGAACATGTCCGTAAACGCCAAACTTTTTCGGAACTCCGTAAAATCTGTAAAAGACTCAAAACAATAGAAAAGACTCGAAAAACCAACGAAAGATGCAAATCAAAACTCAAACCGAATACTAAAAACGAATCAAAATACGTTAAAAACACATAATATCAGCAACCTATGATAGATTTAATCCTCAAAGAATGCCAGGACTTGGAAAAGCTCCTAACAAAGTTGGATCAAATTCCGCCTGCTAAAAGAAAGAATACTAGATTAGGAGATGCACCAAAGGCCAAATATGTTGAGCCTAAACCACCGGACCAACCAAGAATAAGAAGAGGCTCGCTAGTATTTTCAGGAATTAGTAAATACCCTGAAGTATACTTGCAATGGGAAAGAGACATGGAGGAGTGGTTACAAACCAACAAAATCCCGGTGGAACAAAAGCTAATACAAGCTGTATGAGCCTTTACAAAAACAGCTTATGAATGGTGGCTAAAGGAGAGCACTCCAACTATCAGCAAAAGCCCAATTCAAGATTGGAGAGAGCTTAAGGCACGGATGCACCATGAATTTGTAGAGAAGCTTCAGTTCACACCAAGGAGAATGAAGCATACAACAAACCGTAAGCTGCAAGAAAAGCCTCCAAGTAAGACCATTACTCTTTTGAAACCAAATGAACCAATTTGCGATAGATGTCATAAGAGAGGTCACTTTGCTGCAGCATGTCCTGAAAGACAAGAAGCTAATGTTATAACACTTGAACCAATATTGAATTCATCTAAGTCAAGTGATTGTTCTGCACAATCTAGTTTTGATATTTCCAATTCAAGATTAATGCACTTGTCTATGCCAAAGGTAATTGATGCAGGTCTAGATCATGACATGGAGAAACAAACATGCCAGCCTGCCCCTGAGGAGGAAGAACACGTCCCCAGCTTCACATTAATCAAAGAGGAGCCACCCGATTCCATGAAAAAGTCATGTACCGAGATTTCTACAAAGGGAGAACTAATTAAGCACAAGTTCTGATCAGATAAGTAGTCCACTACCCACTTCTGTTCCTAATGATTTTAATACTGAGATGCTGAGTATGATATGTCCAGAAGAGCCTGAAGAAAATCTAGTATTGGTTGAAACATCACTTGAGAAGAGAATAGGATTACCGAAAATCAGTGATAGTTTAATTCAATCTGATTTGTTGCATTCCAATTCTAGTATCACGCCTTTGTCTTTGTCAAAAGGTCTTGATACAGGGCTTAAAAGGATGGACAAAGGAGAGACAGTCAAAATCCTTGTGCAGCATGTTCAAGCTAGCAATGTAAGTATAAACCGATTTATTCTTACTATTCCATGGTCAGATATAATTCACTTGTTCTTGCCATCAGGAGGAATATTTTCAGGTTCCAATTCAGAGATAGAGTGCAAGGCACATGAGTTTATAAAGAGCATTCAAGGACCAGCCTTAATTAAGAAACCAAAGCTAGAAGTAGTACCATCCATAACTATCCCATTCAAATCCGAGGCTGATCAAAGTACTAGAAGAGAAGAAAGCTTCAAAGAGAAACCAACATTCCAAGCTAAGAACACTGAAAGTGTTATACAGGTAAGTCTCTCTTTGACTCAATTCATTCCTCATCATGCTACAACTGTGTTAAAGGATTTATTAAACATACAAGAGCATGAGGAAACAAATTGTCTAAGTTCACAAGTTGGAAATGGCTTTGTTAAAACTAGTGCTATGGAATTAGATTCAACAAGTTTATTTTGTTCTAAAAAACCCATGATGCACTTGTTTCTTGCCCAGAAAGTCGTTTTTGATACAGGAACTAAAGGAGTGAAGCACAAGAAAGTTGCACCAAAAGAGAACTTGCTACTAGGCCAAGTTTTTGACCAAGGAGAAAAAGTACAAATGGTGACCACTGCAGAGTCCACCAAAGGAGAAAGTGTTACACCAGACCATAACAGAGGCGTGCTCCTATCCTATCTTCTCAAAGGAGAGCCACCTGATGCACCTCACACCACCAAGCTACCACAATACCAAGGTAAGGTTCTAAACTCTCAAAGGAGAATGAAAGCTAACTTGCTTTCTATTGGTGCAGGAAAATTAGTTCTGAGGACAGAAACTTGTCAAGGGGGAGAGGATGATGTATGCCTGAGAACCAGCACCAGGCCAGCCAACCCGGAGACAACCATGGAAGTGGAAAACATGAAGCTAAGGAGAGCAAAGGAGACCAGCAAGCTGAATTCAGCTCAAATGGAGGTCAAGACCAAACGTTCCAAGTCAACCAACACTTGGATCACACACTCAATCCATCCAGGAGACACCACGAAGAAGTCTCATCCCAAAAACGTTTCCCAAGAAGAGGTTATTGAAGATTCAATCCAGAAGATCACCAATGGACATCATGAAGACCGGCGATTACTAAAAGAGGCGTACCGACCAAACCATGAGTAATTAAGCAACAAATCCAATTGTTTTGGATTCTCAACTCACAAAGGAAGCATTGAAAATTGGATTCGCATCAATCCGAATTCAGACTTGGAAGTTACGGATTTTACAAGATGGCAAACTGGTTTCCAACCCTCATTCGCGACTAGGCCAAAGATTGAGATGCACAGCCCAGCTCACTCAATATTTAGGCCTCAGACCACTTGAAGATTGTTAATGGAGCTCTCACGGTTCCAGGAAGCCCAAGAAACCAAGAAACAACCAATGGAGTCCCAAGTTTTCAATCATTCTCCAAAACCGGATCATTTGGTTCTACTAATGGAAATGTCTAAACCATTTCGGTTTAGGAGCAGCCAGACTTATTTTTGGCGACCAGGAGACATTATTACTCTTCTAGAAGCATTCTACAGAACCTTAGGAAACACCATTCCACACAGGATCAGGCGGAGCAGCATATGGATCAACCTTCCTTATTTGGAATCAAGAGCATTCAAAGGGAAATCATGTCATAAAAGCCAACAGCTATATTTTGAAGACAGCCAAGACTTAGAGGCTTTATTTCATGAATTTGGACACTCCAAAGGATCATCATTACCTGCCCAAGCTATCAAGATTCAAAGGAGTCAACAAATCCCCCTCATTTAGCCTTTTCCCACAATTTCTTCAAAAAGGCTGATTTCTCTCTTGTTTTTAATTCTTTAGATCTTTGTCCATGAGCATTATATAAGCTCACCTCCACTCTCATTTTAATTCACCTTTGATCATTTTAAAAGTTAATACTAAAAGTATTTTGTTTCTTTCAAAGTTTGTTCTTGGAGAATTCTCTTGTTCTTTAGAATAGAGTGTGCGATTCACTTCTGTTCTCTAGAAGCCACGAAAAGATTGCTTGTGAGATTCAGGCAGCCTTGTTCGTAGATTGAGAGAGTCAATCAATTCTATCCTCCATCAGATCATCCACCAGCTTGTCAAAGAGTGCTGTACGGCCAGTTGACCAGCTCCATTTTACCACATCGCTTCCACCTTCCATCTCTACCGGCTTGAAGGAAAGAGCTGTACGGCCAGCTTTCAATCCATCCATCACCCATCCGGCATCCTCAGTTCCTGAGGCTGTTTCACCACGCAGAGTGAATGAAGTTGCGGCCAGACAATATTCCTTCCACAGAGTGGAGAAAGTTTGTTAAAGAGAAGACTAGTAAAGAGTTCAAGGTACTAAATTGTACTTAATTTCATATTCATAAGCAGCATGCTAATACTTGTATACAGGCTGATAGCGAGTCATACAAGGAAAGAAGACGTAAGCAGATTCCTCACACATGTAGCCGTAAAGGAATGGTTAGATTGGCAGAAGATTTAGTAAGTATTTGGCCTATAAATTAGATTGAATTTTTTTATAATGAAATTGGTTTCTTCTAATTGACCGTGAATCACAATACAGAAAAAAAGAGCTCAAATCCCGCTGAAGTGACGAGACTGAATGTGTGGGTGAAGTCACGAACAAAGAAGGATGGGACAGCAGTAAACACGGATGCTGCTGAAAAAATAGTAATCCGTTCTTCTTTTATATTCTTCGCTACTGAATATTACATTGGATATGACTATTTATCATAACTCGAACATGTGGCAGGAAAAAGCAAATGAGTTTATTCAGTCTAATGCTACAAGATCATCATCATCAAACCCAAAAGAAGACACTCTTACTCAGATCTTAGGACCAGACAATCCTGGACGCCTGAGGGCACTGGGTAGAGGAATGAGTTTGAGCAAGCTTGCTTTCTTCAAAGTGAAAAGCAAGTATATGACTGAAATGCAACAAACACAAATTCAGTTGAAGCAGAAGGTCTAGGAATTACAAGAAACTCTTACGAAACTGAATAGTCCTGTAAGTGTGAAAATAGTAGATGTCAGTAGGTTCTTATTTTTTGCCAAATTGAAGCATAATGTTTATGTCAATTTGTAGCGGCCAAACTAAGAAGTAGGATAAAATTCAGCACCAACGGTAAGTAGTAGTGCAAAGTATATTCTTGATGAACTTGATGCGTATTTAACATTTGTTTGTTGATTAATATATGTAGAGTGTAAACAAATGGACACCGCAGCCAAAGTGTTCTCTTTATGATTGGTGTGACAAGGAATGCAAAGTAGCCGATGGTCGTTTTCCGTCGTCGGAATGAAATGGAGTTTGTTAACAATGTACCGTTGGGACCTAATTCAGTGAAGGTATTGGTTGAGAAGGCTCTTGAAAAAGATGCATTTCTATGGAGACCGGCGCCGAAAATGTACACTATTGGTCAGGCTGTAGGAGAAACTGTTGCGTGGCCTCAGGATTCGATACTTGTTCTAGAAGAGGATTTTGCACTTGCTGACATTTCCGATAATGTAAGGAATTCTTTCCTCTTCTCATTTTGATGGCTTCGTTTATTTTTTATTAGGTATAGTAATGTGTTTCCTATGTTGGATTTTTGTAACCAATAGAGTCCACCGTGAGTAGAATCGAACAAGTGCAAACTTCTACGTTGGCTAACAGAAGATGAAGAAACAGTTGCTGAAGGTCGTTGGGAGAGTCGTGATCCCAGAGCTTTGGTGGATGTCCTTCCTCTTGGTCCAAGTGCTGTTAAAGTGTTTGTATGAGGTTACGGTACCTGAGACATTTCTTTGGCAGCCAACCGAAAAACTATCTTGCCTTCGTCACTGTTTAAAGTCGTTTGTAGCATGGCCAGTGAGCAGAGTGGTATTTGAGAATTTCAACACAGAGTCACCAGCAACAGCATCTCCTCACACAGTCTCAAAAGTACACACTCCACCAGCTCCTGCTAAGTTGTTAAAACCATCTTCACAATCTCCTTCAAGCTCTCGCAAGGTAAGTCTCACTGTATCGTTAAGCTGTGATTGTATAATGCATACATATTACTTACATTAGTGTCACTGTATTGTTGGACCAAACAGATTGTGAAGGAGGGTCAGAAGTGCAAACTAATGGACATTTCGGGTGAAAAAGTAGTTGTTGCAGAAGGACGCTGGTCTACAAACGACCCAGAACAGTTAGTTCATTTTATTCCTTTGGGCAATAATGCTGTTCGTGTGTAGATTGATGTTGTGAAGGTGAATGATGCTTTGGTCTGGAGGCCTACTTCTGCGATTGAGTGCATGGAGGACGCAATTGGTACCACTATAGCATGGCCTGAAGACAAAGTTGTCATCATTTGAGGTGGACCAATAACTGTATGATCTTCTACTCTTACTACTTGAATTGGTAATGAACATATGGTACTTGATGGAAATATGAATTGTGTTGTCTTTGGATCTTAATTATGACTTTGTATTTCAGTTCTTGATCAATGAAATTTCAGACTTAGTTTATTTGCTTATGATAATTTTGTGTATTTGTGATTGTGTTTGAAACTTTTACTAATCGTGAAATAGCATCTAAACATGAAATCGTATAATACCTTAACACTAAATAACATCTAATTTAAGTCATGCATGGTACATTCACATGGTAACACAGAATGGAAGCTACAATTCATATATAAATAGCTAACTACGACAGCTGCAACACAGCATCTAATAGCACCAACGTAAAGCTAGTAAAACGAAATTCATTGCAACGGAAAAAAGCTATTCTAAGAATATAAATAGCAACCTTAAAACGTTATCACATAATTTAATATAACACGAATTATGTGTTATTACTTACCGTACTACAGCATAGTAGAACAACTCTTACTTAATTAAATATAAAACCATTAAAGTGTCACTAATAACTATAATACAGCATAACATAAATGCCATTATATCCAACCATAAGATAGCGCCCAAGTAAAAACGCTATTGTACATAGGGACTCTATTATAGCGTGTTTTTTTAATAGCATTTATGAAATCGCTATGAATACTATATAATAGCGCTAATCGTATGCTAATAAAAGCCATATTTTTTGTAGTGCCAGTTGGGAAAGAACTACGATTTTCCCTGTTTCCCACCAACACCGAACCACCCAACGGAACACCAAAGTTAATTCGCTATACCGCAACTACCACCCAAAGGAGAAGAACAAGATGGACCGCCGTTTTACCTATGCTGAGAAAGGGAAACCACTCGCATCACCCCAGAGTGAAGAGAGAAGAGCAAGAGTTAGGGTTCCAGCTGTTGACACATATGCGGTTGTTCAAGCGTATGTGCGTATTCTGATGGGAAGACTAGTGGGCCCATAGAAGCAGGGCTATAAAATCCTTCTTCCAACCCTACTGAAAAGATGGAACTTCCCAAGGCAAAACAGAGGGAGCCGATCTGGGTAATGGCTCTTTCAGAATCACCTTTGAGCTTGAGGAAGACATTACCAAAGTACTGGCTAGCCAACCCCACCAGTATGCCTTCTGGATGGTCATACTAAAACGCTGGAAGCCTCCAATATCCCCAAACTTCCTAAATCTTATACCATTTTGGATCCAAATTCAGGGTCTACCTTTGCACTTTTGACTAGAAGATGTTCTCGCACACATAGGCAGGACCTTGGGGGATTTTGATAATTTTTCATTCACCAGAAGCGTTGCTAAGCTAAGAGTGTTTGTTGATGGACTCAAGCCACTGATTAAAGAAATTATTCTGGATATTGGCGAAATAAAAGAGATTATCATCTCTCTTAAATATGATAGATTGGAGAAGCACTGTAGCACCTGTCATCGCCTCTCTCATGAACAGAGAGACTGTCCCAGTTCCACCAAATGAGAATTTCATGAGAAGGAGAACTCTCGCCTTTCTGAGAGGAGAAGTAGAGATTCTTTGCGGAGACTATCACAGAGAAACCACCTTTACAGGAGAGACAACCAAGAAAGACTGCAGAGAACCACCAATCCCAACTCCAGAATTCATAGCTATGACAGAGAGAGGTCGGATAGAAGGGCTAGCTCCCAATTTCAAGAACGCTTATCACATGTTAACCCGCCAAGGAGATCAGTCTCCTCGGAATCCTGCAGGACTAAAGAAGATTCCCGCATTTACAGACAGAGCTACAGGTCTTATCGCAACCCAACAAGTGCCTAGAACGGAGAAGGATCCACAGCACCCCCCACAACAACAGACGACTCCATCTAGCAAATCGATGACAAATACCGAGAACTGCAGTGGGTTTCTTCAGGACTCCAATTGACAAAGTGTGGAAGGCCAAGCCACATTCACAAACCAGAGAGCTGGAAGAAAACAATGACAGCAGACCCCCACTTGAAAGGAACCGGGCTCTGATGGACTTTCCAGAGAGGAACCCGACCTTTGATGATCCAACGACGGAAGAGGAGAGAACCATCACCAGAAAGTACATTGACCACCCCGATGCTACGGAAGCTATATCATGATGATATTATGTGTTTTTAACGTATTTTGATTCGTTTTTAGTATTCGGTTTGAGTTTTGATTTGCATCTTTCGTTGGTTTTTCGAGTCTTTTCTATTGTTTTGAGTCTTTTTACAGATTTCATGGAGTTCCGAAGGAGTTTGGCTTTTACGGACATGTTCGAGTCGAGTTAATGCGGAAAACACGAGAAAAGGACCAAGTGAAGAACGACCGTTCTTTGAGAAGAACGACCAGCCAAGAACGACCGTTCCCTCATCAGAACGGTCGTTCCCCATCCCACCTACCATGCCGACAAGATTGAAGAACGATCGTTCCTTGGAGGGAACGATCGTTCCCCATCTCACCTACTTCGCGATCGACCATGCACGGAACGACCGTTCTCCCCTCAGAACGATCGTTCCCGACTTCAACCACTTAACCTACTACGGATCGACCATTGGGAACGATCGTTCTCCACCTAGAACGACCGTTCCCCGTCTTACCTACTCCCCTACACCTTGGCCTATATATAGAACTCACAACATCAATCTCAAAACACACCATCTTCTTCCTTCTCTCTTCTCTAGCTTCAAAGCATTGCTCCTTCTTCAGTTTTTAGCTTTTATGTTTATGCTTTTATTAAGTTTTATTTAGTTTCTTTTAAGCTTTATACATTTATGCTTATGCTTTAAGTTTTACTTTCAGTTCTTATATTTATGCTTTAATTAAGTTCTTATAAGTTTATATCCAGCTTTTGTTATCTATTCAAGTTTTTATGATGAACTTTATAATCTTGTTGTTATCTTCTTCTTTAATTATGTCTGAGTAGATCTCTTAGTTAGGTTGAGGTTTGTCAAAGGAATTCATGAGCTTTAGGGTTAAACACAAATAGGTTATTCAAATCAATGTCTTCACCTTTGTTGTTCTTAATGCTTAGATCAAATTGATCATTTGATTTTATGATATTAGGTTAATTTAGACAACGACAGTTGCTAGGTTGCTAGAATAAACATTGGTGAGCATTATTCATTACCTACGACAGTAGATGTAGTGGAGAATTGTGAACAAATCGAACCTATCCTTAATGCTTGTTTGCGATTTCTAGTACCAACGACAGTTAGGATTTCTAGGTCGCTAGACAAAGTTATTGATACCACGACAGTGGATTGATATTATCTTTATGTTTGAGTTCTAGACTTGTTCTTAAACACTGCCTGAATAGTTGTTTGATCCGTTGCTCTGATCTCCTACGATATTCCTTGACCTAACGCTTGTTTAATATAATCTTTACAACCGATTTCGCTTTTATTATTGCTATCTACAAAAACCAAAAACATATTTGAATTGTCTTAGCTCTTAATTTAGCTCATTAAGTCAAAGTGTGAAAACTGGTCTTCGTGGGATCGACCCCTAAATACTACTTCGTATGCTGTGCACTTGCAGTAGGAAAAAGGGTTTAAAACTCGTGTATCAAGTTTTTGGCGCCGTTGCCGGGGACCAAATATTCACCTTTGGTTTACGGTTGAATTATTAGACTAAGAACTTTACTGAACCGTTTTCTTTTCTTCTTTGTTTTTGTGTTTCAGGTGCATGTCCACAAGGAGCACAAGGAGCAAACAACAACAAGGACCTTCTTAGCTTGACAACAACGACGAGCTAGCAGAGGATAGAACGAGAACACAAGAAGACGCAACCACCACTAAAGAAGCAGAAACATCTGACCCGCCAACTCAGAGATGGGCGGACAAATAGACATCGCAGCTCAGCTGCAACAACTCCAGACAGCCATGGAGCAGCTTTGTTTGCAACAGGAGAGGCAACTCGTTGCACAACCTGCCTTCGGGGACAAAGATGCGGCTCACGCATACTACCAAGATCGATCTGCGATCGTTACCCCGACCATCCAGAGGCAAGATTACGAGATCAAGTCTCAAATGATCGCCCTTGTGAAGCAACACCTGTTCCACGGTCTGCCTGCTGAGATTCTGATGGATCACATCGAGAACTTTGAAGAGATCTGTAGCACAACCAGCTCCAATGGTATGCCCCCAGATTTTTTGAAGTGCAAGCTTTTCCCTTTCTCTCTTGCGGGAAAAGCATCACAGTGGTTAAAATCTTTACCACCACGCTCTCTACCGACTTGGGCTGATGCAAGATCAGCCTTCTTGGATAAGCTCTACACGAAATCCAAGACCGCAGCCTTGAGGAACAAGATCTCCTCATTCGAACAACAGTCCGGCAAATCCTTCAATGAAGCATGGGAGCGGTTTAAGGAGTACAAACGTGAGTGCCCTCACCACAGGTTTAGTGATGAGCAGCTGCTCAGCACCTTCTATGACGGAGTAGACTGGGACTACAGAAACGCCCTGAATGCAGCTAGTAACGGTGACTTCTACACTAAGTCAAAAGAAGGAGCTCTGGAGCTGATCGAGAACCTAGCCGCAAGTTCCAGCAACAAAAACCCGGAGTACGACAGAAAGAAGGTCAACAGTGTGGAGTCCAAGCAGATTGCGGAGCTCACGACCAAGGTTAACCTTCTCCTTAAGGGGAACCAAAAGTCCGTCCTCGCTCAAGTCCATGAGGAAGAAACCGGTGATGATCGGAGGGAGGTCAATTATGTGAACGGGCAAGGATTCGGACAGAACCGCGGTTTGAACAACCAAGGTTTCAATACCCATCCGAATTTGTCCTATAGGAGCACCAATGTGGAGAATCCTCAAGACCAGGTTTACCCTAAGAAAGGAGGACAGAATCAGATGGGCTTACAGGAAGGCTACTCCAACAACTACCAGGGTAGGCAATTCGTCCCAAATCAGAACCGATTCCAAGGAGGAAATCAACAAAGGCAGCCCTTCATGAGCTCGCAGCCCCAAACTTTCACAAATCCGCAGCCTTCATCTTCAGCAACCAGCTCCCAAGACGAGCTGAAGAACATGATGCAACAACTACTGGCGGGACAGCAAAAAGCCGCGGCTGAGATCAATACAAAAGTTGACACCATGTATGTGGACCTTAATGGGAAGTACAAAGCAGTACGGACTCACATGAAGCAGCTTGACACTCAGATTGCACAAGCCGCTGAATCAGTTAAGAGGACATCAGGGACTCACGCAGAGGTGAACTACGTGAACGGAGGCTATGTGGAGAATCAGAGCTTGCAAGCTTCGGCGTCTAACTCTCAAGACGAGCTGAAGTCTCTAATGCACTTGGTTCTACTCAACCAACAAAAATCTGCTGATGAGGTCAATATCAAGGTGGACAGCATGTACAATGATCTCAACAATAAGTTTGAAGCTGTTTGCACTCGCATGAAGAAGCTTGAGATTCAGATTGGTCAAACTGTTGAGGCATCAGAAAATCTTCCAGAAAGGGTATACATTCCTAAAGTGCCTTATCCAGTTTTACCTAGAGATCAGAGGGAGCCCATCAGTGCAGAGAAACCAACTGATTTTAAGAAGATAACTCAAGAAGAGATTAAGGCAGTCTTTGTAGAAGCAAGGAGTACACCACCAGCATTGAGGGTATTACCTAAAGTTGAAGATCCTGGAAAATTCTTGGTCCCATGCTCCGTTGCTTGAGTTGAATTCAAGGAGGCTCTTTGTGATTCCGGGTCTACTGTGAATCTCATGTCAAAGGCAATTGCAGAGAAGTTGAAAATTTCTAAGGTAAAGCCTAGTCATATGACTCTTCGATTTGCAAACACCTCCTCAACAACATCGTCTGGCAGCATTCACGATCTACCTGTCCGAATAGGGGATTGCCTAGTTCCAACCGATTTTCAGGTTGTGGAGATAAGAGAAGGTTATGGTATGCCCTTACTTCTTGGAAGACCGTTCATGGCTACTGTGGGTGCAATCATCGATATGCCAAATAGGCAAGTCTGCTTTTCCAAGATTTGACAAGAATCTCTTCTACGAAGCCGTTCCCATAGGAACAACCACACGTGCCTCTTGCATCTCGGCAGTGGATAGAGAGGAAGCACGTACTCCGATTCCGCAAGCACCTGCTCCACCACCCGGGAAATTTAGGGAGAAGACAAGGACGCAGGGAAACGTGCAGTGCAAAAAGATGACGGGAGGTTCTCAAATGACTTTGATCCCTCAAGGATATGATGGAAACTCGGTTGACTACAAGGTGAAGTGCAAAGGTCGTCCTAAACCTTTCTCTAGAGTTAGAGCTATTCTTCCATCAGAATTGAAAGAGAAGGGTATTGGTGTTGTGAATGGAATGCTGAGTACGGTTCCGAACATGAGGATGCCTGATTATGGAGCCTGTTTTGGAGCAAGCTCTCAAACCCAGCCTAACTGACACATGGCACCAACGTCAAGCTTAGCGATGTAAAACAAGCGCTTTCGTGGGAGGCAACCCACCAGGTAACATGTAAATAGCGTGAAGTTTTTCGTTCTTGTTCTATTTACGTTTCTTGTTTTGTTTGAGATTGTTTTTGTAGGCTTTTATTAAGTGTTCGAGAAACCGCTCTGCTGGGAGCAAAGAGACCGAACGTTCCTAACAAGAACGGTCGTTCTACACGGGAAAACGATCAATCCTAAGGATAGAGAGCAACACCGATGGCTCCACCAGCGACCATTGAGCTTGTGGTTATTTCTGTCACCCTTGTTATATCCATTTTTTTTACACTTTAATTTTATTTTACGGGTTTCTCTTTCAGATTAGTTTTAACCGGGACGGTTAAAAACAAGTCTGGGGGAGGAATTCATTTGTGTACTAACGGTGTGTTTTGTGGATGTTTTATGTTTTATTTTGGTGTGTTTATTTTCAAAAAAAAAAAAAAATAAATAAATTTATCGATTCAAAACACTGTGTGAATTTGGTAAAACTTTTTGGAATTACAAAAAATCCATAACTTGATCATTTAGTGAATTTTCTCAAATCATCTGAACTTAATCGAATTATCGGAACTTAATATGGACTTAATTTATCTCACTTAGGGGGTTGATTATCATGTATTGGATTTTACATTTGGAGTTTTCTTTGCATCATTTTTACCAATCTTTTGCTAACTCCAAATGGCTAGACTTATCCTTAGTCTAGTACCACACCCTTACCATTTCCATGTTGAAAACCCACTTATTTTCGTTTACTGTCATTGCATTCATGTGCAAAAACTATGGAGTATACGGACCGACACAACTTTTCTTTAGGACTGTGTCTAGAATAGGTGGTCTCTTTCTGATTAAACTCATGGGATGTGTCTAGAAATGTGATCTCTCTCTTTGAATATATTCATTGAAAATTTTCGTTTCAAAAGAGGGTGAACTTTTAAAAGGGTAGAAGATTTTATTCACATTCAAGAAATAAGCTTACATCGTTGATATTCTTTTGATGCAGATCTTAGAGACTAACCGGTTCCATTCTCCGAAACATAAAAAAAAAAAAGAATAAAAATTATTTGCATACTGAAAAGAAAACGGAAGGAACCGGGAAAGTCAAGGTAATATCGTCAAATTTCATAAAATTTTAAAAGAAATCATGTTCTTGCTTGTGACTTTATAAGGGTAGAAGGATTAGAGTTAAGGAGAGTTGTGTACCTCCTAATTGGTTCGTGTCTCACTGTGATTTTGCATAATGATTTGCATCCGTTTGTACTGCTAAAAGAAACCGAAACACTTGAGCCACCAAATACCAACCTTGATACCTAGACCATAACGTGTTAGATATTCCCTTTGTGAGAGTACACGCATTTGATAATGAATGTTAAATATTGAGTTCTGCTTGATCATGAGATTTCACTTATTTACTACGGTTATGGAGAAGTACAATGAAGTACGGTTTGATCCGAACCTTGCGAATGCGGTTTACGGGCAATTGATTTAGAGTATGGTCCTATAAGTTTTACAAGTCTCACACGTTTTTCTAACCTCTCCTCTTTATAAGATCTCTGGTTTTGCTTGGGGACAAGCAAAGGTTTTAGTTGGGGGGAGTTGATATTATGTGTTTTTAACGTATTTTGATTCGTTTTTAGTATTCGGTTTGAGTTTTGATTTTCATCTTTCGTTGGTTTTTGGAGTCTTTTCTATTGTTTTGAGTCTTTTTATAGATTTCATGGAGTTCCGAAGGAGTTTGGCTTTTACGGACATGTTCGAGTCGAGTTAATGCGGAAAACACGAGAAAAGGACCAAGTGAAGAACGACCGTTCTTTGAGAAGAACGACCAGCCAAGAACGACCGTTCCCTCATCAGAACGGTCGTTCCCCATCCCACCTACCATGCCGACAAGATTGAAGAACGATCGTTCCCTCCAAGGATGCTTATGCTTTAAGTTTTATTTTCAGTTCTTATATTTATGCTTTAATTAAGTTCTTATAAGTTTATATCCAGCTTTTGTTATCTATTCAAGTTTTTATGATGAACTTTATAATCTCGTTGTTATCTTCTTCTTTAATTATGTCTGAGTAGATCTCTTAGTTAGGTTGAGGTTTGTCAAAGGAATTCATGAGCTTTAGGGTTAAACACAAATAGGTTATTCAAATCAATGTCTTCACCTTTGTTGTTCTTAATGCTTAGATCAAATTGATCATTTGATTTTATGATATTAGGTTAATTTAGACAACGACAGTTGTTAGGTTGCTAGAATAAACATTGGTGAGCAATTTATTCATTACCTACGACAGTAGATGTAGTGAAGAATTGTGAACAAATCGAACCTATCATTAATGCTTGTTTGCGATTTCTAGTACCAACGACAGTTAGGATTTCTAGGTCGCTAGACAAAGTTATTGATACCACGACAGTGGATTGATATTATCTTTATGTTTGAGTTCTAGACTTGTTCTTAAACACTGCCTGAATAGTTGTTTGATCCGTTGCTCTGAATCTCCTGCGATATTCCTTGACCTAACGCTTCTTTAATATAATCTTTACAACCGATTTCGCTTTTATTATTGCTATCTACAAAAACCAAAAAAATATTTGAATTGTCTTAACTCTTAATTTAGCTCATTAAGTCAAAGTGTGAAAACTGGTCTTCGTGGGATCGACCCCTAAATACTACTTCGTATGCTGTGCACTTGCAGTAGGAAAAAAGGGTTTAAAACTCGTGTATCACGCGACAACACCGAGTTCTCCAGGACGACATCCGGACCCACAACCAAGGACAAGCTTCAAGATACGAGTGATCAATCAATACAAACTCATCTATTCCCACGAAAGAGATGATTATGGAGGAACCGAAGAACCTGACTGCCCAATATATAAATGCGTGGGATCCTGCTGAGAGAGAGGCACGCTTGAAAACGGTCATCGAACATGAGGAGAATAATCTCATGAAGAAAACGGCTGAGAATATCCTGCTTGCAATGATATCTCAGAGAACCAACTTGGATTGAGATAACCACTTGAGAACCAGTGATCCTACCGGAGAAACAAATTAACCTGGTCAAGGGGATCGACTTCAAAGTCAACAAGCCCCAATTCCGAACACCCATGATACCAACAACATAGAGGGTGTTGGCGACACAAACCATGACACTATCTCTCTGCTAGGAGACGGGACTGAAGAAGACATTATGGATGTCCAAAGGACCACAACCATTTTCGGGGCCACAGACCTCAGCTAGAACCATCCTGAGCCCCAAGTTATCAGGTACAAACTCGCGGCAAAGGAATCTATGCCTCGGCCAGAACTCACCACCCAGAAAACAGGCGAACTCTGAGATTCTGAATGATCCAAACTCCAACCGTACCAGCTCGACAAAAAGGGTTTCAACTGCAACCTCAGCCCCAAACCCACCAACGACGGGGACTTCAACTAGAAAGCAAACTACACCACTACAACTAAATGCGCAGCAGGACAGCGAGCAAGGGAGGAGCCTGCAACACCCAGGGGATTTTCACGAAGCTCCAAACCCTCTTCCTTAGCTTTTATGAGCTGGAATTGTAGTGGATTGGGAAGTACCATAACAATCCAGAGATTAACAGAGCTAAGGCTCAGATAATTCCTGATGTTTTCTTTTTAATGGAAACCAAAAATCATTCTGATTACGTTCTTGAGAAATTTCTTTCGATGGGGTATGAAAATCACATGATAGTAGAACGATATGCACCAGGGGGAGGGGGACTTGCACTTTTCTGGAAACAGGAAGTCAACCTTCAGATGCTTGAGCAAAACAAGAACTTTATTAACACGAGGATCATGCTCAACAAAATAACCTTCTATGCCACCTTACCTATGGAGAACTGGACCGTACAAAGAGAAGAGAAGTCTGGGAACAATTGACCAGGATAGGCACTGCAAGAGATTCACCTTGGCTACCCACAGGAGATTTTAATGAAATCATTGACAATTCAGAGAAGCAAGGCGGTCCAACACGAGCGGAAGGTACTTTCTGTGATTTCCGGAATTTTCTCTCATAGAACGGCCTCTTTGATCTGATTCATGCGGGTGATTGCTTGTCCTAGAGAGGTACGAGAGGCACACTGTAATACCCCGATCAAAAAAAAAAAATAATAAATAAATAAATGAATATTATAATTTTTGGAGCAAGGAGTTGTTGCAAGAATAATTCCGAAAGAAATAGGAAACCAATTTTAAGAATTCCGGGCTTCTGCACAGAGGTATTCAAGACCTATATGGAGCTATTTCAAAAAGATTCTGGCAAAGCAAAATTCTTCTGTGAGAATTAAAAATCGGACAAGATGGCATGACTAAGATTGATGGTTTGGAGTAGAAAATTCATAAGTCGAGATTTGCACATCCAAAAATTCTGAAACTTGTTGTGAGCACAAAGTACATCAGCAGGAGCATTCAGAATTAAACAGATCAATTTTTGAGTAACGAAAACGGAAGTTATGATTTTCGAAGTGTAGGAGCTTGATGGTTGAATCAGCTGGTCATTCTTCAAAGAAATCAGTCTAAGGCTCAATCAGGTTATTTTTGGAGCAGCCAGGTGTCTTGCAGCCAAGTATTTTCGTGGGCAAAGACTGAAGAAGCAAATTCTAGAAGGAAGAGTGGTATTTGTCTAAATTAATTAAGCTTAGGTTGTTGTAGTGGAGTACAGATGTCTTCAAGTCTAAACCAAAGGAGTGTCTAAGGCTAGATGGCAGTTTTTGAGATGGATTAGTCACCCTTGAGGCTTGAGCTGTCTCTCCCTGGTTATTTCCCCTCTCCTATATAACCTCTCTTCTCTCCTTCATTTACTCACTTTAGCCAAAATCAGAAAGTGTGTTCCCTTGTGTCTTAGAAGCTAACGTGAGAGAGAGAGGAGAAGAGGAGGAGATTGTGGTGATAGCAAGGTGTTTCTGAAGTTGTGCTGGTGTCATTAACCTGTGGAGCAATTCTAGGTGAGTTCAGTTTAGGAAAATCCCACCTAAACCTCATACCTACTGTTTGTGATGTGGTGATTATGGTTAATTAACTAGCTGGCTCTTGATGTTGTCATGCATGTTGATTTAAGTTAATCCTTGATCCTTGCATGCATGTTTGTTAAAGTGGAGTGTTCTGTGCTGTATACTTGTATGATGAAAATGGTACTTCAATTTCCACATGCATGTTGTTTGATGAATTGTTGAATATTGTTGCATGCATGTGTTTGTATGAAGTTGTGGTTGCAGGTACTATCCGTATGGTGGCTAACAATTTCTTGCAGGTTTCACCCACGGTATAGTGAGATAAAGTGTTTATGCAGCTAAGTGCATGGGAGTGAGCCGTTCGGTAGTGAGCTGAGTTTACAGATCCGTGGGCTAAGAACCCGATGGGAGAGGTGGCGGTTGGATACACAACCGTAAGGTGTGTTATCCTCCCTACCGAGCCTTAACACGGATGGTGAGAGAGATTGCCGTGATTTCTAAATCTTTTGCATTCTCTCCACCGAAAACTCAGTGTCACCAAGGACAGAGAAATTGTATTGGAGTGGAGATTGGAGTTATGGAAGTTTTTTGTTTGAGATAGTGATGTGGAGTGGTGATGTGATACGGTGGTTTACGATTGGAGGGCAGAGCGGTGGTGGTATGTGATCAGTCCGTTGACGGGTAGTTTTCGGACTGAAGCGGAACCGGGAGAGACGGTTCAGTGGCGGTATGAGTGTGATCCCATTTGGTATTCCTCCACGGCATCGATGGACTGAGAGGTGGGGAAGACTCGGATGTCGGGGTCGCTGCCCAGCCTGAGTGTACCTGACGAGGTACGGTTTTGACAGCGTCCGGAAGAGGAAGGTCGGAGCTGGGGTCGGAATACATTTGTGCGAAAGCCGGTGTATGACCTTGTTTGTGAAGTTCCGGCTTGACAGTCTTTGTGATAGTCAAGTGCATCCGTGACGGAAGTCAGAAGTCAGAAGTTTCCTTGGATTGGCAGGATACTACAGGAAATTTGTTAAAGGCTTTTCTTCCATTTCTAAACCTTTAACGAAACTAACGGGAAAGGAAGTCCCGTATGTGTGGAGCCCAGAGACAGAGAAGGCATTTACAAAGCTTAAGGAGGCATTGATGACGGCACCGATTCTAACTTTACCGGAGCCTGGCAAGCCGTACACGGTCTACACTGATGCATCGAGAGTCGGCCTAGGTTGTGTCCTGATGCAGAACGAAAAAGTGATAGCTTATGCCTCAAGACAAATGCGAAAGCATGAAGAGAATTACCCTACCCACGACCTGGAAATGGCAGCCGTGGTTTTTGCACTAAAGATTTGGAGATCTTATTTGTACGGGGAGGAAGTACAAGTATTCACGGACCATAAGAGCCTCAAGTACTTGTTCACTCAGGCGGACCTCAACTTAAGGCAGCGTCGCTGGATGGAATTCATAGCAGACTATGATGTCAAGATTCAGTATTGTCCAGGAAAAGCCAATTCGGTAGCTGGCTCCTTGAGCAGAAGAAGAACCGAGGTGAGTGTAGAAAAGGAAGTGGAGGCATTGGACAGAGAAATGAAGAAAGTCAGTCTGGCAGCATTGGAGGGCGAGACCAGTGAACCAATGGGACTACAGGCGGTGAGACAAGTTGGCTTGATTCAGAGAATTCGAGAAGAACAAGGGAGAGATGAGAAGATTCAGAAGATTGTAACCAGAGTCAAGGAGACAGAGGGAGACGATCCGAGCGGCTATCATATAGCAGAAGATGGAACCTTGTTGCTTAAGGGAAGGATCAGTGTACCAGAAGGAGGAGGACTAAGGAAGGAGATTTTGCAAATGGCTCATCGTTCACTCTACAGTATTCACCCCGGAAGCACCAAGATGTACCGAGACATCCGGCGATACTACCACTGGCCAGGGATGAAGCGATCCGTCACCAAGCAAGTAGCTCAGTGTCAAGTGTGCCAACAAGTCAAGGCAGAACATCAAGTACCCGGAGGATTGCTACAATGTTTACCGATCCCAGAATGGAAATGGTACTCGATTTCAATGGATTTCATAGTTGGACTACCAATCTCAAGAGGAAGGATGAACAACTCAGTATGGGTAATTGTGGACAGATTGACAAAAGCAGCACACCTATTGGCCATGAAAGATACAGACAAAGTGGAAGTACTAGCAGATCAATACGTGAATGAGATCGTAAAACTTCATGGGGTACCTATGAATATAGTGTCAGACAGAGATCCGAGGTTCACGTCTGCATTTTGGAGGGCGTTGCAAGGAGCGTTAGGCACAGAGTTGCATATCAGTACGGCCTTTCACCCGGAGACAGACGGCCAAACCGAGAGAACGATAAGGACACTCGAGGACTTGTTGCGTCTGCGCATTATAGATTGGGGTGGCTCATGGGAGGACTACCTACCATTGATAGAATTTTCGTATAATAATAGTTATCATGCCAACATCAAGATGTCACCATATGAAGCCTTATATGGGAGACCATGTCGCACACCCTTGTGCTGGACCGAGGTTGGAGAAAGGAGAATATTTGGACCCCAGATAGTAGACGAGACCATGGAAAAGTTAAAGATGGTCCAAACTAACATGAAGAAGGCACAGGACAGACAAAAGAAGTATGCAGATCAGGGACGCCCCGGGAAGTAACCTTTGAGGTCGGAGACTGGGTATATCTAAAAGTATCAGCTTAGAAAGGCAAGGACAGGTTTGGTAAAGTGGGAAAGTTAGATGCAAGATATATCGGTCCATTTCAGATCAAAGGAAGAGTAGGAGTGGTAGCTTACCGTTTAGATCTACCCTCTGATATGCGCATTCACCCGGTATTTCATGTATCCATGCTTCAGAAGAATATTAAGGAGCAGCCAGGTGTCTTGCAGCCAAGTATTTTCGTGGGCAAAGACTGAAGAAGCAAATTCTAGAAGGAAGAGTGGTATTTGTCTAAATTAATTAAGCTTAGGTTGTTGTAGTGGAGTACAGATGTCTTCAAGTCTAAACGAAAAGAGTGTCTAAGGCTAGATGGCAGTTTTGAGATGGATTAGTCACCCCTTGAGGCTTGAGCTGTCTCTCCCTGGTTATTTTCCCTCTCCTATATAACCTCTCTTCTCTCCTTCATTTAGTCACTTTAGCCAAAATCAGAAAGTGTGTTCCCTTGTGTCTTAGAAGCTAACGTGAGAGAGAGAGAGGAGAAAAGGAGGAGATTGTGGTGATAGCAAGGTGTTTCTGAAGTTGTGCTGGTGTCATTAGTCTGTGGAGCAATTCTAGGTGAGTTCAGTTTAGGAAAATCCCACCTAAACCTCATACCTACTGTTTGTGATGTGGTGATTAAGGTTGATTAACTAGCTGGCTCTTGATGTTTTCATGCATGTTGATTTAAGTTAATCCTTGATCCTTGCATGCATGTTTGTTAAAGTTGAGTGTTGTGTGCTGTATACTTGTTTGATGAAAATGGTACTTCAATTTCCACATGCATGTTGTTTGATGAATTGTTGAATATTGTTGCATGCATGTGTTTGTATGAAGTTGTGGTTGCAGGTACTATCCGTGTGGTGGCTAACAAGTTCTTGCAGGTTTCACCCACGGTATAGTGAGATAAAGTGTTTATGCAGCTAAGTGCATGGGAGTGAGCCGTTCGGTAGTGAGCTGAGTTTACAGATCCGTGGGCTAAGAACCCGATGGGAGAGGTGGCGGTTGGATACACAACCGTAAGGTGTGTTATCCTCCCTACCGAGCCTTAACACGGATGGTGAGAGAGATTGCCGTGATTTCTAAATCTTTTGCATTCTCTCCACCGAAAACTCAGTGTCACCAAGGACAGAGAAATTGTATTGGAGTGGAGATTGGAGTTATGGAAGTTTTGTGTTTGAGATAGTGATGTGGAGTGGTGATGTGATACGGTGGTTTACGATTGGAGGGCAGAGCGGTGGTGGTATGTGATCAGTCCGTTGACGGGTAGTCTTCGGACTGAAGCGGAACCGGGAGAGACGGTTCAGTGGCGGTATGAGTGTGATCCCATTTGGTATTCCTCCACGGCATCGATGGACTGAGAGGTGGGGAAGACTCGGATGTCGGGGTGGCTGCCAAGCCTGAGTGTACCTGACGAGGTACGGTTTTGACAGCGTCCGGAAGAGGAAGGTCGGAGCTGGGGTCGGAATACATTTGTGCGAAAGCCGGTGTATGACCTTGTTTGTGAAGTTCCGGCTTGACAGTCTTTGTGATAGTCAAGTGCAGGGTGTTCACGGGGATCCACACCATACTTTGAGATCTCAGTGCCCACGCGTGTGTTGTGCATTCCAGGACGCCCAGACTAACGTTGTTTTGTGCTTCGGCTATCTACTTTTATGTTGCTTCGGCTATTTGGCTATTTGATTGATTGCTTGTTGTGTGTTGCATGATGGGGAATGGGATGGGGTTTTACTATATCTGGACTCACTAAGTAATCTCCCGATTACTTACCCCTTTTCTCTCTTTTCCCCCTTATGCAGGAGACCCATAGAATAGCTCGTGGTGGAACGTAGGAAGACCGGAAGTAGACTTGTTTTCGGGCGTGTAGCAAAGACTCAGTTGCATAAGTATGTTATGTTTTCCGCTGTGTTTATAAATTCGTTAAGTGTGGCCACCTATGGTTTGTAATATGTAAGACTTTGTAAGCTGTTTTCGGATGAATAAAATGGAGTGTTTTGTGGAAAGTTTGTGTTTGCCTCAATGATATTAGTCTTGTCCGGACTAACACAACTTGAGACTAAGGTACGGGTTGCAAAGCCTTAGGCTGAGGTCGAGAGGTAACCGGTGTTGAGTGATAGGTTGGCTTTGTTTTCGGACTTGTCCTGGAATGAGCTGACTTGCTACTTAACCTCCGGACTATGGCATTTCCGGATCGGCTGGACTATGCGGCCGTTTGGCCGTATATGTCTAGTCCGGTTCGGGGGTGTTACACGCACATACTGTCCATTTTCGTCTCGACAGAGAAATTTCAAACAGTCTATGGGTCGAGCACTATCCAAGGGGAAGCTGCGAGTATCTAAACTTCGAAGGGTCAGATCATTACCCACTCATTACCAAAATAGACACTCGCAGGAGCAAGCCGAGTAAACTATTCCGATACGACCGGAAACTCAGCTCGAATAAGACCGTCTGAAGACTCATCTCCAAAACATGGAAAGCTGCTCGAGGCCTCTCAGTTCAGAAAAGAATCGAACGTTGTCGGAAAGCAATATCCAAGTGGTCCAAAGAACATCACAGAAACAGCAGGAAAATCAGGGGACTAACCTTATTTACCCTTCCGTACAAGAGGGAGAATTAAAATGCCCTTTAGTAATCTAAGTGTCCCTCTGGTATTGGATTTGTCATTTTTGCCCTCGATTAAAAAAATAAGAAAAGAAATTGGAAAATAAGAAAAGTGACACGTGAGTAAAAAATTAAATTCAAACTAACCATAATATTTAATTCTCTAAAAACCATGTGTTCTATATTAGTCTTCTCATCGTCTTCCTCTTATGTTTTTCACCATTGACGAAATCTAGGCATGAAATTGAAGGTTAGTTCTTTCTGTTTTTAGTGCTATTTTCGATTTCATGATTGAATTATCAAGTTTATGTCATATGCAAAACAATAAATACATAATTTTTTCTTAATTAGGGAATTTCATAGTAAAGAAAATTTTGATTTGATTGCTCATTGGAGTCACTGAGCTTGTTGGGTAAGGCTATTAGAAACTGATATTGTTAATTAAATGGGATATCTTGGGTAACTGAGCAATGAATCGTAATAAATCGTGATGATTCGTATGAAGAATCAAACTTTCTGGGTACTACTAGATACAACTGGAATAACTATTACTATTAGGTGAATTTGTACGACTAGGAAAAGTGGTACAACTAGAATAACTCGTATAACGATTATTTCGTTTTTTAGGCAGATGTGAGTAAAAGTGGTTGCACAATCACATGTTTTGATTATGGGGATTCTATTCAAAACACGGTGATAAAATTATATGGAATTCTGTAGAAGATGAGATTCACACTTTAGTGATGAGGAAATCTTTGGAAGATGTCACTTATGTTGGATTAGTAGAGGGAATTTGCCAAAAGGTTTTGATGATGCAACTACATCCCAGCTGAAAATTTGTTACTATCCATTTGTCTTTAACATGGAGAAATCATCATATATTTAGAATAATGAAGATGTTTTTATTTGGGAACTTCATCTACAAAACTCCAAATATTATTTGGAAGATCAATGGGCATTGGCAAACTCGAGGAAAAATTTATCAAGTTCCTCATATGTCTGAATGGGTTGCACCTAAAGAGATAAAGTCGCAAGAAGTCTTACCTACGAAATTTGTTGAAAAGAAAGAAAAACCACAAAAAAAAAAAGATATCCATCAGTTGGAGAACATCACTCGTTTTCAGTACAACTAGTACAACTTCATTTTAGTTGTACTCAAGTCCAACTGGTAAAACTAGTATGACTATGCTTTGTACAAATATGTAAATAACACCATTTACTAACGTGTTTGTAAACATATTTACATATAAAATATGCCATAGAACATGCGCAAACCTATTTGAACATTTTATAATTAAATAAATTTGATCATAAAAAAAGTTTGATCCATAAAAATGTAATGTCTACACAATCTACCTTACACTTTTAAGGTTACTTTGAAAAACTTAACCACACAAACATGAAAACCATGAAAGTTTGTATTTTTATACAAGTTATAGCATTACAATATGTTAAATGTACTTTATTTACTCAATGTCATAAGTACAACTACAAAAGTTTGTTTTAAGGTATGGTACGACTGATTACAAAATTTTACCATCAAAGTCCAACTTCAAGGACAGTGGGTACGACTAGAAAACTAGTACGACTCTGTTATAAAAAAGGGTTCGTTTTTTTCTTTTGACGGCGCAAGTGGTCATTTTTTATTCATTTTATATTCTGACAGCGTAAGTGGGTATTTTTTATTCATTTTCTCTTTTTGTCTATTTTTAACTTCCACGTTTTTTGGGACCCATTTTTTTTGCTGTCACACATTTGTTTTGCTGCCACACGTTTTTTTAAACTCACTTGTAGTTGGTTTAATTGTGCTAGTTATACCTTTTAATTTAACACATAAAAAAAACTTGTGATGTCTACACAATATACCTTATACTTTTAAGGTTACTTTGAATAGTTTAACCACACAAACATGAAAACCGTGAAAATTTGTATTTTTATACAAGTTATAGCATTAGAATATGTCAAATGTAGTTTATTTACTCAATTTCATAAGTACAACTGCAAAAGTTTTCTTTAGGATATGGTACGACTGATTACATAATTTTATCATCAAAATCCAACTTCTTGGACATTGGGTACGACTCTGTTACTTAAAAAAATGGTCTTCTGATGGCGCAAGTGGACATTTTTTATTCATTTTCTCTTCTGACGGCGCAAGTGGATATTTTTTATTCATTTTTTTGTCTATTTTTAACTTCCACGTTTTTTGGACCCGTGTTTTTTTGCTTCAACACGTTTTCTAACTCAGTTGTAGTTGGTCTAATTGTGCTAGTTGTACCTTTTAATTTAACATAAAAATGCATAAAAATTTGTGTTGCAAGCATTTCTTTTCATATCTCTCGGATTGAAGACATATCTGAGAGGTCGCATTGGTTCCACAACTTCCTCATCAACCTGCAAAAAAAGGAAACATTTAATATACTGCTCGTGCAATAAATATAACTAATACAATTACTATGGTTAATTAGTACGATTAGTATGACTATTGTTCTACTCAAACTAGTCATACTAGTTGACCTATTCATATACTCTAATAAAAAAAAATTAGGGTTTATCGGTAGTGGTTGCGACGAGGAAGGATCGGTGGTGGTTGCGACGAGGAAGGACCGGCTGCCGGATTTGGAATCGAAGGCGGGCCGGTTGCACCATCAGAGCCACAAGGGAAGGGAGAGAGATGCTCTCGTGGCTAATACTTTCTTATTTTCGTTCATTCACCATATGCAAACTTTCTTCTTCTCGTTCATTTACAGGAGCTCCGGCACCGGAGGCATAGTCGGGGCACTGCAAGTTCCAGCATTTGGTTTCTTGCGCGAGTTCTTCTCTCTCGCGGTGCCGCCGTATGCTTCACCGCCTTTGTTTTTTTCGCCGGTGGACTTGAATTCGACGGCGGTGGCGACGGAGTAAGCTCCGGTTAAGGCGTTCCAATCTTCTTTTCCTTTTCCTATTTTCGTACGAGGTGGCATGATATCGAAAATTCAAAGTCGATGTTTCTCAGAGATCCTCGTTTGGGGAGAGGCGACAGACGGCGGAAAAAGGGGATTAGGTCAGGTTTTGTTCGTTCTTGGTGGAAATGGTAAAAAGTTAGGGGTTTGATCGAAAATTATGAATTAGAATTAGATGTAAGTTGTTATAGGTTCGATTTTGGGCTTGCATTTAATTTTAGTTTGGGCCCAAAACACAATTGATTATTGCTTGGTATTTTTGTAATTTATCTGATTCATTAATCCTTTAGTCGTCTTTTCACGTGTTTTCGTTTAAAAGGAAAATCAAAAAGAAAATGATTTTTATAAGAGGGACAAATGGGGATAATTTGGCGTACGGAGGGGCAAATAAGGTTAGAGCCCGGAAAATTATTGATGAACTCAAACAGAAGGTCGACCAAGCCATGACTGATCCAGTCGCGAAGGAAGTTTTGATACAAGACATCAACTCCAATCTGAAAAAAAGCTTATAAACAAGAGGAAAGCTTCTGGAGACAACGAAGCAGGCAGCTCTGGCTGACCTTTGGAGACAAAAATACAGCTTACTTCCACGCAGCTACACGAGGTAACAGAGCGATTAATAAACACACAGTTATCGAAGAAAATTAAGGAGTTGCTCACCACAAAGATGACCAGATCGCAGCGGTGATTGATGGATTCTATCAAGACCTCTTTAAATCCCAAGGAGAAGTGAATGCTGGCATTTTGGAAGAGGCTCTACAGCCGCGAATTTCGGAGGAATCAAACAGATTACTAATTCATATTCCTAATGTTGAAGAGATTAGACAAGATCTTTTCTCAATCAATCCGGGGAAGGCTTCCGGACCTGACGGTTTCTCCGCTTGTTTCTTCCAATCCAACTGGGATACTCTGAATCGTCACAGAAATCACCATCAGAGCGATCATCTGCGTTAGAGAAGGAATGATCAGAGGGATCATCATTATTAATAAAGGAAAATAATGTTAAATTTGGTAAAAACGATCGTTTACAAAAGCGATCGTAACCGCCTCTCAGAGAGAGAGTCTCACCCAAGGGACCCTACTATAAGGGCACAAACTATACTTGTCTCATATAATGCACTTTTAATATAAATTGTGCTATCCCATCCAATATTTTTATCTTGCGTCATTGAATAAACTTTTACCATGTAAAACCTAACTTTTGTGTTTTTCATCTCTCTTAATAGCATTTTATTGCCAAAAATGATATGACAGACGGTGCCGGATCCAAGATCATATTTTACCGGGATTAATATAAAAAATAACTACTATAAAAACAAAATTTACAAGTCCATTGTGTTTTATAATACTCATACATTATTTTTTATCAAAGTAAAAATAAACATGATTTTAATTTAATAACATATATAAAAATTTAAAACGACTTTTTGAAAATTGAGAACCAAACCATTAATAAATTATTCATATTTGTGAAAGATAGAAGAATAATATATGAATATAATCGAAATTTGATAGTTAATAAGAGATTATACAGTTAATACTTTGAATATAAATATAGAAATTAGATTTTTTTTCTTACATTAATTGTCTTCACCTTTTCACTAAAAGATAAGAAAATAACTTTTTTTGGAAAAATAAGTAAACAGAAAAAGAAATGGGGTCAACCATAAAATTATTAAGGGGTCACTTAAAGAAGCTTCTATACTGTTCACGAAGGAAGCATCTACTTATAAAATATGTTTGGACCTATTGATTAGCTAATAATTTTTTTGGTCTTACCTAATATTATGAAAATTAACATTATCTCTATTAAATAAGTATCCAAACAATATAAAAGAATGGATCTCACTTCCTTACTAATTAAAAACGAAGATAAAATAAAATTATACATATTAAATTATTAAATAAAATAATAAATATAAGGAAATAATATAACACATCAATTATTTTTATAAATCATAAAATAAAAATAAATAAATATGCTTTTGAACACACTTCAATTATTAAAAAATAAAAACAAACATAAATAATTCAAATATAATATTAATAAAATATAATTTATAAAATAAAACTTTTAACTTGGAAAATAAGACTATATATATTAGATTATTCAATGATATAGTGAGACAGGTTAATCTTTATTATATAATTACATGATTTTTATAGTTTCTATTATTAAAATATTTAAATAACAATAATATGGATTAAGATATTTAATTAATCTGTTTTGATTCTATGACATTAAAAATAACTAATAAATTAACGGGTTAACATATTTGTTTTATTAATGTAAAATTACATTCAAAGCTATATATAATGGGTCTGTCAAATTTCTCAAACTATAATACTCATATATTAAAATAGTTAAAACTATATATATATACATCGATAGATATATTATATAATCTTACTAAAATATGAAATTAATATAAATTATATTATTGTAGTCGATTCAAAATAAAATTAGCAACACTTCTCAAATTATGACTTACAAAAATATATCTTTATCCAAAATAAAAAATATAAAGAAAACATCAAAAATATCTTTATCCATGTTTTATATTACATGTAATGCCACTGAATATTAGTTATTTTGTAAAATTTGATTAAGGGTAATTATGGATTATAGAAATTAACATTATCTTTATTAAATAAGTATCCAAACAATATAAAAGAATGAGTCCCACTTCCTTACTAATTAAAAAACAAAATAAAATAAAATCATACATATTAAATTATTAAATCAAATAATAAATATCAGTGTTGACAAAAAAAAATATCAGTAAATAATAAAACACATCAATTATTTTAATAAATCACAAAATCAAAATAAATAAATATGCTTTTGAACATACTTCAATTATTAAAAAATAAAATCATACATAAATAATTCAAATATAATATTAATAAAATATAATTTATAAAATATAAACTTTTAAATTGGAAATTAAAATTCTTAAATCAGATTGATATATTATTACTTGATAAAATGAAAATATTAAAACTAAATCTATATATATATATATATATATATTAGATTATTCAATGATATATTAAGACAGGTTAATTTTTTATATATATAATTACAGGATTTTTATAGTTTCTATTATTAAAATATTTAAATAACAATAATATGGTTTAAGATATTTAATTAATCTGTTTTGATTGTATGACATTAAAAATAACTAATAAATTAACCGGTTAGCATACTTTTCTATAAATGTGAAATTACATTAAAATCTATATATAATGGGTCTGTTAATTTTCTCAAACTATAATATTCATATATTAAAATAGTTAAAACTATATATATATATATAAATCGATAGATATATTATGTAATCATACTATAAATATGAAATTAATATAAATTATATATTATTGTAGTCTATACTTTTAAAGAAGGAAACAAAATTGAAATAAACTTTTATCCAGGTCTTATATTACATGTAATGCCACTGAATATTAGTTATTTAGTAAAATTTCATTAAGGATAATTATGGATTATGGAAATTAACATTATCTCTCTTAAATAAGTATCCAAACAATATAAAATAATGGGTCCCACTTTCTTAATATGAATATATTAAGCTAGACATTTTTATAAATATTAGTATCTTAAATTTTATATTTTTAAATTAACTTTGATTTGTCTCTCGTTTACATTGATGTAAGTTATAATTTTTTTGTTTTGTAAAACTTCTTTGTTTTTCTAAATTTCTAATCGAGCCTTAAAAAAACTCACAAAATAATACACACCACAAATTTATGTAATTATTTACTTTTAATAATTTTATAAATTCTAATTATATCACAAAAGTAGAAAAAAGTTCATAAAATTATGTATTTCATTGCAAAAAATATTAATCATATCCTGCGCGCCGACGCACGGGTCCTTGTCTAGTTTTGTAATTAAGGAATAAATTTAGTGGGGTAAGCTTACCCTCTTATGGTATGAATAGATCCACACCTGATGACAGAGACATCAATTTATTTTAAAAATTTATAAATTTGGAATAAAATTATACAATGCAGAAAGTGACAAATTTTGGTATATTTTAAAACTTGCTTCCAAATAAGATAACCAATATATTTATAAGTCAAGAAGAAACATATTCAAGTCTAGTTATTACTGACGGATAACTTATGTTTTATTATAGTAAAAATATTGCATTCAAACTAACAATCCAACTCAGATTATTAATAGCATAATAAAACTATGTTGATATTGGTATTTTGGCTAATGAAATAAAAACAGATTTTTAAACTAAATCTATAAATAAGCACTCATAATACACCAAAGAAAACCATCAATCAACAATTCACCTATAATCTTTTTTTTTTCTAAACCAAAAATTTTGTTGACTCAAAAGCTCACAAAGTTCTAGATATCAAAAAGAAATGGTGAGTATCACGAAGATAATGATGATTATGGCTCTCTTAGTGATTGGTGTGAATGCAAAGTCTGTGGAAGAGTGTAAACGAACAGTGTGCAAATTTGCTTGTACAGCCCACGACATTATCGCCTGTGGTGATTGTGTAGTTCGATGTGTTTATCATGGAAGTAAATAAACTCTCTTTATCTATTACTACTAATTTACTTTCATAGCATCATTTGATTTTATTATGACTATCTAAGATATAACGTATATGATAATATCAATTTGAGATTCTATCCAATTTAGTTTAAAAAGTTTATATATATGAAATTTTTGAATCCAAAATATTTAGAATTAACGATCATGATTTGGTATTAGTTCACATCTGCTTTGATATATAATTTAAAATATATATACATATAGGATTTATATATATTATATATGTATGCAATATGTATACCTCAAAATATCATAAGAAATTATTTTTGAAAAGTTGGAGTATTTGCTAGAATACTTCTAGCGAATATGTTCTAACTTTTTTATGAAAACAAAACTAAATATAATGTTTTATATAATGTTTTATTTTCGACAAAAATATATTATATTTTAATTATTTTTAGCTATACATTAGAGATCCAGACAAGATCCAGATATCCGAAAGTTGTATGGTCAACAAGATCCGGATATCCTAAACTTACAGGGTGTCTGACCTTTAGTTTGATGGTAAAAAAAACTAACATTATTTATTTGACGTATAATTGATATAAGAGACTTGCAATTACTGAACATGACAAAAACAGTTGGAATATACTCAATATAGTAGTTATTTGTTTTTATTGTATGATTAAGAGTATAAGTTCATAAACAGTGTTTACAATTTTCAGGTATCAGTAAAGTAGATCTACGGGCTAGTAAAGTTGATCTAGGTTGTGAATCAGACAAAGCCTGCTACGACCATTGCATTAAACATTGTCACAGTCAACTTTAATTTAAGGTTGAGAGTTATATTCTTACTTCCAGTGATTTAGTCATTTATATCTTGAATCTTTGATGGATGTAATTTGACTTTTAAAAAATTATGTTTCACAAATAATATATACCAAAATCTAATATAAAAAAATAATTTATTATATCAAATTTTGATTGTGTCACAGAAATACTGAAAAAAAAATTGAGATCTCCATTGATGGATCTATTTTAAGTACATGTAACTCTTGAAAATTTCAACAAATGAGAAACAAAAGCATAAACGAGAAGAAAAAAAAAAGTAAATAGAAAATATGTATATTGTGGTGGTGTTGCATTTCAAAAACTGTTTTCTATTGTCTTCTGTTACTTTCCAGCATCAAAACAAGGAATGAAACTTCTGACGGAAAAAAGATAAGGGATATAAAATCAAATGTATGAATATTTAGCTCTAATACCAAATGATATGTGACTCAATATGAGCCTTAAGGAAGTCGTGGGATGGGAAATACAAGTTTCCTGTAACGCTATTCCTTGTGGTTCAGTGGATGGTCGAAATAGGGTCTCAAGGCACTTGAGAGATGGAATCGAACAAGCTTGCTTTAACGCTCTTTCTTATTGGATCAATGAAGAGAAATTATTGATCGATCGAAGGAAACCACAAATATGATGAAGGGATCTCTGATACTGCTTAAGAATTCGGCTCTAAGGTGACTCCATACAAAGAAAAAAGTCCTAACTCTCAAGAACAAGCCAGCAGGTATGAACAAGAAGAACCCGATATTTCTTGATGTAGGGTAAGAAGTTGTGAATGCAATGCTGCAGCGGATCTATAGTAATATGCTCTTCAGCTTGACCCAATTGTCATCTCGTGCAAGAAATGGAAAAACTCAAAAATGATATGAGTTGTGTAATAAGAAGTAAAACGACAAACTAACAAAAGGCAGTCCTTATACTTCACTTAGACCAAATCAAGATAAGTCTTAGACCAAAAAGGAAAAAAAAACTAAAAAAGTCGAAAAGCAGGAAAAAAAAGTCTTAAGTTTGAGTCTAAGTCAGGGTCCATATATGTTGGGGTTGAGAATTTGCTTGGAGAATTCGTCCTTATATACATGGCAGGGATGTCAGATCATAACCATGAAGAGATAAACTCAACATTCCTATTTGAGCAAGCTCAACTCCCAAGCAGGTATCTAAGCTTGCCTCTATTAACTAATCCCATGACCACATGTGATTACGCGCCACTCTTGGAGATAATCAGGTTGAAAATTTGCTCGTGGAAAGCTTTCTTATCTGTCTTGACCAAGATCCTTCTTCGAAAACTCATCCAAACCGTCATTGTGATGGATGTCCTCCAGTGGTCGTTTGGTGGGGTGTGAGCTTTGATCCAACTATAAGTAGCTGCAAGGGACAGTAAACAGGTTAGTATAGTCAGAATTACCGATCCTCAAGAAATTGTATGGTCACACTGAAATGTAAAATGTAGAGATTTCAGTCAAAGTAGAATTTTCACAAAATGTTGTCCTTGGTGAATGTAATGATAGTTAATAAGCAATTGAAAAGTAAAAGAGAGCAGTAAAATTCAGCTGTGAAATAAATTAGGAAGAGCGTTAGGTTTTCAGGATAATCGCAGGAAACATGCAACAAACTTGATATGTTTATGGTTTTATGATTTATATTTCCGCTGCTATGGCTCCAATCACTATACCTAATAGATAATAGACTCAGACTTTTAATGGTTAAAGAACCAAGTTGTGCTATTGTTCACCAAATTTGCAACTTCATTGGTTACGACGGTTAACTCACCAAATAATAGTTCAGGTTATTAGATTCAGCACCATTGTAACTTTAAACTCTTTAGATCTAATTTTTAAGAGTGTGGTAAAGAAATCGTGCAATAAGAAACAAGTAGAGATGAAGAACAGGAAACCAACCCAAGTTTTTATGTAAGCATTGATTTTCTTCAACCTAACAAAGTGATCTATTTTGAGAAATCTTTGTTGAAAACTAAACTTGATTTTGGATCAAGTTAAATCATGGGCCAAATCCAAAACAACTTGATCCAATTTCTAGAAGATCACTTAAAAATATCTAATCACTCCACCTCCTTAAACAAAAAATCTAGATATTCATATGAAATTATCTAGATAATTAAGAATAAAATAATATAGATATTATGAAAGAATTCTCTAGATTTTAGATTATAATATGTAAGATATTTTGTAATGTGGAGGCTATAAATACCTCCACCCCCTTCTCATTTGTAACTAAGTTAAAATCAAGAAATATAAAGCCTTCTACTAAGTCTTCCTTTCAACATTTCTTCTCTCCCAAATTTTCTTAAACACTTTCTCCATCACCTCTAAAATAGTTTCCTTTCCAACAAAGTGGTATCAGAGCTAGTTATTTCTCTTAAAGATGTCAAACAATGGTGTTCCCTTCCAAGTCCCAATGCTCACAAAGAGCAACTATGACAATTGGAGTTTAAGGATGATGGCTATCCTAGGAGCACATGATGTGTGAGAGATAGTCGAGAAAGACTTCATTGAACCGCAGAATGATGGTGGGTTATCTCAAACTCAAATGGATGGTTTGAGAGACTCAAGGAAGAGAGACAAGAAGGCTCTCTGTCTAATCTATCAAGGATTAGATGAAGACACATTCGAGAAGGTCGCAGGTGCAAAGTCGGCCAAAGAAGCATGGGAGAAGCTTCAAACTTCTTACAAAGGAGCTGAACAAGTTAAGAAGGTACGTCTTCAAACTTTAAGAGGAGAATTTGAAGCCTTGCATATGAAGGAAGGTGAACTCATCTCTGATTACTTCTCAAGAGTTTTAACGGTTACTAATAACCTAAAAAGAAACGGTGAGAAGTTAGATGAGGTGAGAATCATGGAGAAAGTTCTCAGATCGTTGGATTCAAAATTTGAGCATATTGTCACGGTGATTGAAGAGACAAAAGACTTGGAGACTATGACGATGGAGCAACTTCTTGGATCACTACAAGCATATGAAGAAAAGAAGAAGAAAAAGGAAGACATCGCAGAGCAAGTACTCAAGATGCGGATTGATACTAAAGAAGAAACTGGCCGAAGTTATCAAAGACGTGGTGGTGGTCAAGCCCGAGGAAGAGGTCGTGGTTATGTACATGGACGTGGTTGGAGATCCAATGAAGACCATACAAACCAAAGAGAAGAAAGCTCATCAAGAGGCCGTGGAAGAGGAAGCCCAAAAACAAGGTACGATAAGTCAAGTGTTAAATGTTACAACTGTGGAAAGTTTGGACATTATGCTTCTGAATGCAAAGCTCCGCACAACAATAAAGTTGAAGAGAAGTCCAACTATGTTGAAGAAAGGAGCAATGAAGATGATATGTTATTGATGGCTTACAAGAAAGATGAACCAGAGGAGATTCACAAATGGTACCTCGATAGTGGTGCAAGCAATCACATGTGCGGGAAAAGAAGCATGTTTGTGGAGTTGTATGAGTCAGTGAAAGGAAATGTGGCTCTAGGAGATGAATCAAAGATGGAGGTGAAAGGTAAAGGAAATATTCTCATCCGATTGAAGAATGGAGATCATCAATTCATTTCCAATGTTTACTATATTCCAAACATGAAGACCAACATCTTGAGCCTAGGACAACTCTTAGAGAAAGGTTATGATATCGTTTAAAGGATAACAACCTTTCTATAAGAGATCATGAAGACAATCTCATCACCAAGGTGCCGATGACAAGGAACCGAATGTTTGTCTTGAACATTCAAAATGACTTCGCACAATGCCTCAAGATGTGCTACAAGGAGGAGTCTTGGCTCTGGCATCTTCGATTGGACATCTCAATTTTGGAGGCCTAGAGCAACTTCCAAGAAGGAAATGGTGAGAGGATTGCCTTGCATCAATCATCCAAATCAAGTTTGTGAAGGATGTTTACTTGGAAAGCAATTCAAAATGAGCTTTCCAAAGGAGTCAGAGACAAGAGCACGGAAGCCATTGGAACTCATACATACAGATGTATGTGGCCCAATCAAACCAAGTTCACTCGGTAAGAGTAACTACTTCCTTCTCTTTATTGATGATTTCTCAAGAAAGACATGGGTTTACTTTTTGAAAGAAAAATCAGAAGTATTTGAAAACTTCAAAAAGTTCAAAGCCCATGTTGAGAAGGAAAGTGGCCTTATGATCAAAGCCATGAGATCTGATCGTGGAGGAGAGTTCATGTCCAACGAGTTTTTGGAGTATTGTGAAGATAACGGTATTAGAAGACAATTGACGGTGCCTAGATCCCCTCAACAAAATGGAGTAGCGGAAAGGAAGAATAGGACTATCCTTGAGATGGCAAGAAGCATGCTCAAAAGTAAGAAGCTACCAAAAGAGTTTTGGGCAGAAGCAGTTGCATGTGCGGTTTATCTATCAAACCGATCTCCAACAAGAAGCATCTCGGGAAAGACACCACAATAAGCATGGAGTGGAAGGAAGCCTGGTTTCTCACATCTAAGAGTATTTGGAAGTCTTGTTCATGCTCATGTTCCAGACGAGAAGCGGAGCAAGCTAGATGGTAAAAGCGAGAGGTACATCTTTATTGGGTATGACGCTAACTCCAAAGGGTACAAGCTCTACAATCCTGAAACAAAGAAGACAATCATCAGTCGGAATGTCAACTTTGATGAAGAAGGAGAATGGGATTGGAGATCAATTGATGGAGACTACAACTTCTTTCCACATATTGAAGAAGATGAGCAACCAAGAGAGGATCCACCAGTTACCCCACCAACTTCACCAACACCAAGTTCTCAAGGAGATGAGAGCTCAAGTGAAAGGACTCCACGTTTTAGAAGTCTTCAAGAGATTTATGAGGTAACTGAAAATCAAGATAATCTCACTTTATTTTGTCTATTTGCGGATTGCGAGCCCATGAATTTCCAAGAAGCTATTGAAAAGAAGACATGGAAGGATGCAATGGATGAAGAAATCAAGGCGATACAGAAGAATGAGACATGGGAGTTAGCTTCACTTCCAAATGGGCATAAAGCAATGGTGTAAAGTGGGTGTACAAAGCAAAGAAGAACTCTAAAGGAGAAGTTGAAAGATACAAGGCAAGATTGGTGGCAAAAGGATATAGTCAAAGAGCCGGAATCGACTATGACGAGGTATTTGCTCCCGTTGCTCGTTTAGAAACTGTTAGACTAATAATTTCATTGGCAGCCCAAAAGAGTTGGAGGATACATCAAATGGATGTCAAATCAGCCTTCTTGAATGGAGACCTTGAAGAGGAAGTTTACATTGAACAACCACAAGGCTACATAGTCAAGGGAGAAGAAGACAAAGTGTGTGAGGTTGAAGAAGGCACTTTATGGGCTAAAACAAGCACCAAGAGCATGGAACACTAGGATTGATAAGTATTTCAAGGAGAAAAACTTCATCAAGTGTCCATATGAGCATGCACTCTATATCAAAACACAAGACAATGATATACTGATTGCATGCTTGTATGTAGATGACTTGATATTTACAGGCAACAATCCAAATATGTTTGAAGATTTCAAGATGGAGATGACGAAGGAGTTCGAGATGACTGATATTGGATTGATGTCCTACTACCTTGGAATTGAAGTGAGGCAAGAAGAAAATGGAATCTTTATTACTCAAGAAGGATATCCTAAAGAGGTGCTTAAGAAGTTTAAGATGGATGATTCAAATCCAGTTTGCACGCCAATGGAATATGGAACCAAGCTGTCAAAGCAAGAAGAAGGAGAGAGTGTGGATTCAACACTTTTTAAGAGCTTGGTTGGAAGCCTATGTTATCTAACATGCACAAGACCAGACATCCTATATGCAGTTGGAGTTGTGAGCCGATACATGGAGCATCCAACAACAACTCACTTCAAGGCAGCCAAGAGGATCCTTCGCTATATCAAAGGTACCATAAACTTTGGCTTGTATTACTCTGTTTCTGATGATTACAAGCTTGTTGGATATAGCGATAGCGATTGGGGAGGAGATGTAGATGACCGGAAAAGCACAAGTGGATTTGTGTTTTTCATTGGAGAAACCGGTTTCACATGGATGTCAAAGAAGCAGCCAATTGTCACCCTTTCTACTTGTGAAGCGGAGTATGTAGCGGCTACTTCATGTGTGTGTCATGCTATCTGGCTAAGGAATCTGGTGAAAGAGTTGAGTTTGCCACAAGAAGAGCCAACGAAGATCTTTGTGGACAACAAGTCAGCAATAGCACTGGCAAAGAATCCTGTCTTCCATGATCGAAGTAAGCACATTGACACTCGCTATCATTACATTAGAGAGTGTGTTACTAAGTTGGAAGTACAATTGGAGTATGAGAAGACAAACAATCAAGTAGCCGATATCTTCACCAAGCCACTGAAGCGTGAAGACTTCATCAAGATGAGAAGTTTGCCCGGGGTAGCAAAATCAAGTTTAAGAGGGGGTGTTGAAAACTAAACTTGATTTTGGATCAAGTTAAATCATGGGCCAAATCCAAAACAACTTGATCCAATTTCTAGAAGATCACTTAAAAATATCTAATCACTCCAGCTCATTAAACAAAAAATCTAGATATTCATATGGAATTATCTAGATAATTAAGAATAAAATAATATAGATATTATGAAAGAATTCTCTAGATTTTAGATTATAATATGTAAGATATTTTGTAATGTGGAGGCTATAAATACCTCTACCCCTTCTCATTTTAACTAAGTTAAAATCAAGAAATATAAAGCCTTCTACTAAGTCTTCCTTTCAACATTTCTTCTCTCCCAAATTTTCTTAAACACTTTCTCCATCACCTCTAAAATAGTTTCCTTTCCAACAATCTTCTCTGTATAAGATTCAAAACGATAACTCTTCCATGTAGGCTCTTTAGATCCAAAAGTAATAAATAAATAGAAAAACATAATCTACTATCTAGAGTTGTGATTCTGATGTATTTTTGGATTGTGTTATCGACAAGAGGCTAATATCTATATAACTATCTAAGTTGGCTAGAGTTAAGAAAAGGGCAGAAAATGTATTTGCTCTGAAACTGATGCACACTTCGGTCAGAAGATTGGTTACAAGGCTCCTTCACCTTTGCTCAGGAGAGGATTGGTGGCACTTCTTCTTCGTTGTCTGACCCAGGCTGGACTTCATTTTTTCCATAAATTTTTTTTCATGGATCAGTCAGACGTAACTTCACTAAAGTGGGTGTATCTCTTTAACTATATACTCAAACGACTTCATGTCACTTATATATAAAACTTAACTCTTTGACATCCACCAAAAATCATCTAAAAGTCGGTTCTGTAAGGGTTTCATCCATGATTGGACCTACTTTTTTTTTTCTGGCAACATCAAACTAAACGTTATTACAAGTTTCCGCCAAACAAAGGTGGTATACCAGATCCTCGTTAGTAGAGGTCCTTATAGCATGCATTTCTTCTCCTCTTTTGAATTTAAAGCCTTTTTTAGTTTTTCTCCCACTCTTCTTTTGAATAAAAGTTTTATAAATAACCAATGGACTAAGATAAATCATGATCTATCACAATCTTTTTTTAGTGGTGTCGGCTCATTAGCAGACGCAAAACATGAAACCATGTGCCACAATTTCAGGCTATTTATGTGGTTTTGGACCCATATTGATAAACTCGTTTTGGTTATTTCTCAGGCCCAATTTGCTTAAAGAATATTGTGGGCTGGTTTTAATAATGAGTTTTCAAACATTAAACTTCACTTCAAAAGATAACAATACAGTGTTCTTGTTGATTTTAATTTTTAATTTTACTTTTATATATTAAATGATATTCAGATAATAGTTATTATTTAAATTTTATTTTATTTATAATCTGTTTATCTTTATTAATATAATTATTTTATCCTTGCTTTTATTTTTTTTCTTTTCAAATGTTTGTATCTATATTTATAAGATTTAAATGTTTTTCAGTTAATATTTTACTGATCTTTTTATCTGTTTTACTATGTTAGCTTTATTTTTTTTTTTCTGTCGTTTATTTGTATCATTTGATAATATAATATAAGTTTAGAATATATTTATTTTGTTTTATGTATATATATTTTGTTTTTATGTTGTAGTTTTTTATTTGGAGCCTTTA